>VMKM01001319.1:0-155256 GCA_008360985.2 Macquaria ambigua | reverse complement strand
GAGAGAGAGAGAGACCCAGAGAGACAGGGAGGAGGTTTTGGGTCAGAGGCTAAGTGAAATATATCCCCACTCTGAGGCATGCAAGAGAGAGGATGCAGGAAGCTGAGGGCCAGAGATAAGGGCACAGACGTGGGCGATAAGCACCCAAACACCTGTTAGGGAAGCTCCAGCTCCTCGCCTCAGACCAACACCCACAGGAGGCAATAAAACACAACCAGAGAAGGAAGAGGCGAAAAAAGACAGTATATGGACAAAAGCATCAGAGAGAAAACTGCCGCTGTAATCTGCTTTTCTTTTAGGAAAGGTGAGAGCAGGGAGTGAAAACTGCAGAGGGTGTCTGGGTGCTGCTGCACGTATGAGGGGGATAAAACCCCATCCTGTTTTACACCATGCTTAATGGCATATGGCGGGAGCCTACAGCATCATTTGTAAGGTCAGCGGCGAGACAGGAGTGGCAGAAATGATGCTGTTTGAGTCATGACATGTCAGAGCCACCCGCTTCAGTGATCAGTCCAGGAAATGGAATGGCTTTTTTTTTTCTTCTTTTACTATCCCACTCTCGCCTTTCGGGGCCCAGGGACAAACAGACAAACACAAAACAATCTGGAAGCGGTCAAGAGAGACCTTGGAGACGCCTGACAGTCGGGCAGTAAACAAGAAAGAGAGGATTCATAACGTGTCAGGAGAGAAATTCATGGGCTGATTATGGCAGGAAAATCATCTGAACAGTTAAATGACATTCCCTATCAAATACCTCATCAGTGGCGATCTGGAAATGATGATGTCAATTAGGGTTAGACTGATAATGTAATAATCTGACATCTTTCTGTCAATTGTCAACATGATGAATGAGTCTGATCTTACACTTATACAAATATAAGTTTCATATTTTCATTACTATACAAAACATTGTAGTTGCTGGGCTCAGTCAGTCAGTCGTTTATGGAACTGTAAGGGGTTTGTAATGACTTAAAGAGGAGCTTCCATTCTATGATTTGACACATATTAAATTTGATGGGTTATTTACGTCTGATTTGATTTTTGTTTTTTTGTTTTTTTTACACAAAATGTAATTGCGTTTAAACAAAAAACCTAAATAAATTAAATCAAAATGAAAGGAATTTTGTATTCTCCACTACAATACATACCTGGCACCAGACTGTAATAGGGAGATCAACTTTACAGAAAATATAAGTGAACAATTACAGTAAACAAATACATAAAAGGTGATATTTTGCTATATTTGTAATTAAATAGGTTGGTGGCTCGTCAGAAACTTTACTCAAATTTTTTAAAATGTTGGCTACTGACCTGGGCTCAGCTGGAAAAAGGTGATGTCGTGTACTTTGATTGTTGCTTATTTTGATCCCCCATATTATTTAATGCTGAATGTAGATATACTGAAGAAGTTTTCAGGGACTAAAACTAAAAAAAAAACATCACTTTAATCCCCCAAAAACTGAGCCAAAAATGACTTAATATGCCGGAATACAATTTCAAAACACTGGCACGATTTTGTACGTTCACCTCTAATGATATATGCATTTCTTCTCCGACTCACTCTGTTTTCAGACATTCTTACTCTTCAAGTAGACAAATCTCCCTTCAATTGAATTCAACCCCCACCTCGCATGCAGCCTGTGTGAGGGGGCCGGCCTATCCATCATCAGCTCTCTCCCTCTGGTAATCTCTCTGGGCGTCTTCGGTCAGCAAATACATAAATCAATTATGGTTTTAAGCTTTATGCCATGATTTACCCAACTGATCCCTCCTGGATTACAGCGGAGCTTAAAACGTGTCGGTCGGCGCTAAAGCTCCGAGTCGCCTTGACATTCATTGCACTCCTGCCACGACGCTTACCAAGCAGCATGTCAGATGCCACATGTATAGATCTGAAAGCGTTCTGGATAGGCTGACAGGCAGATAGGCTGCTTTGTGATAACGCAATGACGTTCATCTTTGGTAATAAAATTTAGATAGTAACCTAAATTTGTCAACACTTCAGGGTCTTAACTGAGCTTGTTGACTAACCTGTGAAGGAGTAATGTCTTTATACCATTAACGTGTCATACTAATAGTTGGTGTTACCAGATATAGCATCCTCATACCACAGCCAGTCATAGAGCTGAACTTCACAATGCCAAGATAGATGTTTTCTAATCAAATAATTAATTGCTAATAAGGTGCTGGTTGCCAGTAAACTAACATGCTAGTTGCTAAATAGCATAAAACAGGAGGACATGTACTGCCTCTGAAATCTTGCACTCAAATTCTTTTGACTGTTGTTGTAACAAAAATGATTTAAATAATTTGGATGTTTTGACATAATTAAACTATATTAAAAAAGGTATTGACATGTTGAATTAATAGGCCAACGTGCCATTCACTCTTGGTATATATCCTACCAAAACCAAACAATTAGGTGCCTAATTAAAGCTGATAATCCTTTTGAGCACATAATTTAAAATCTGTATTTATGTCAACTAACAAACCTTGTTGTGTTAGGTTTTAATTTGATTTAAGTTAGCGCAAGTTATTTTAGTTATGAGATTTTCATCACGGTTAACGTTACTTTTTACTTTTAATTATTTCACCAATTCTTATTTGTTCTTCTCTATAAAGTGACCACATTAGCTGCCAATAGTTATCACTTAGAGAATGTTTTTTGCCATCCTCTGTAACACGAACTGCTTGAGATTTTGTTTGCTTCTTATAAGCAATTCAACAGTAGCATAATGACTCTTTCTAAGTGTGCATTGCCAGTAACATGAATTATTGGAAGTTATAAAGGCTGTTTGATTTTATTTTTCATTTATTTGTTGCCAAGATCGTCCCAGCTTGCAAGCAGCTAGCTAGCACTAACCTAGCATTCACCTGTTGAGCCAACATGGTTCCTTGGGCTCTGAAGAGGTGGATTAAAAAGGTAACATGGTGCTGATCTGGCCTCAGTTTCCTACCTGAGAGCTCCTTTGTGGCAGGTGACGGTGGAAAGAATGGGGAGTAATTTTTATGACCAGCTTCTTAGCGTGCTGGTATCACTCCATTGGGGCCCCTTGCCAATCTCTGGCAAACCATTCAAGTGGCAACAAAGAGGCTAATTAGAAGCTCTCTCGCTGGAAGCCCACGGAGGGCTCTGGTTTGATACTTCCCAGGGAGGCTAGGGGGCCTCTGAGGTGGCGGTGGCAGTTTTTTCACACACACACACAGGACATTTGTGAGCACACTTGGGTTGGCCCTTTGGCTCTAGCACATTTGCTCTTTGTGGCCGTCCTCCCTACGGTCTGCCAGAGCAATAGAATCAGAGAGGGGGAACCGACACATCTTCTTTCATGTGGCGGGGACCCAGAGAGGGGATGCTAATGGGATATCGATGGGATTAGAACCAAGAGCGTTCAGGACCAGGAGAACAGAGGCAGGGCTCTATGAACTAGAACTAAAACCCACTCAGCTTTAAGGCCAGATAATTCTAATTCTATTGACTTTTTCTTTTTTAATGGGAAAGTTGACAATGATGCATGCACCTTAATACAGTAAAAAAAGTCTACAAGGAGAAGAAGGTCTGCTAAGTCTAATAAAGGTTTAAAAAAACAACAAAAAATGCTATTAAAGCATTCTCCCTGCTGAAATTCACTCACTGTGCATTTACAGAGAAACAGTGGCACAACCTCTTCCCCTGCCAACACTCACAGCAGCTTCTGGGAGTAGAGATAGACATCAGGAAGTTAAGGCCGATAACACATTTGCATGTCACCTGATAACTGGCTGTAATTAGTACTCCCCTTGAGCCCCCCACCACACCCCCTCACAACAAAACAAAAAAAACCCCACACGCTCACATGGACACACACAAGGCCAACTTCCAGTACAGTATGTTATCCTTATCCCTCCCTGCAGACCACAAGGCCCCCACAGGGACAAAAGATAGGGGCCTCAGTGTGTTCGTTTCATAGCAGCCCCTGCCAGACCGCATCAGCAAAGGCCACGTCTGCCGAGCGCTGTTAGCCACACAGAGGCAGCTGGTCGCACCAAGTCAAGCTGCTAACTTTTATTGCACAAGCACCTCCCTCCACTCTTATCTCATGGAGGGAGGCGATCTAATCAGCCTGCTGATTAGATCGCCTCCCTCTATTGCCATAGCCACTGCACTGTCTAGATATTAGACAGCCCCCCCCCCTTCTCTTATTGTTGCCCTTCTGGTTTTCCTTCCTCCCATTCCAAAAAAGCATCTCAATTCCTTCTAAAAAAGCAGCTTTCACCAGATGTAAGATTATGACTGGCCACCTGACGACACTGCAAGACTGCACGACAATAAAATGCTCGATCTATAGGTGTGTGTTTGCGCGCGCGTGTGTGTGTAGTCCATTCCACATGATGTAGGCCCCTGTGTTAAGTCTTTAATCAATACATCTCCCTATCCTGACAGTGAGGACAGAGCCCAGATCTGAGATCAGAGCGATGGCAGTGTAAATCTTTACGGTTCAACCAGAGCCTTTTAAAGCCTGTCTATAATTGGGCCTCAGCCAGCAGCTGCCTCGGCTGCGGCTATCACCGTGGGCCCGGTCAAAGCACCAGTTCCTCAGGGGCATAAACAAACACCGCACCTCCAATAAGGGCAGAAAAGCACCTGGGTGAGGATAAAAAGAGAGACAATGTGGCAGCCAGACTTGAATAAGCCCTCTGCTGTTGTCTGTGGTTGAGGTATTTCTTGGAGAGGTGTTTTCGTTGAGTGAAGCTTTTTGTACTATTGGATTATTACACCAACATGTACTGTACCTCTGAGTGCAAGCTGGGGAGACTTAGCTCACTGAGTGATTTCAAATAGAGGGTAATCCACTGCCATGTAATGGATGCTTTGTTGCCGGGCTTCTTTCAGGGAGCAGGAAAATGCTTGCACAGTTTTACAGGCTAGGATCATAAGCTTGAAGCTGCTTTAGTTTTAGTTTGATTTATTTTATTTCAGACCAAAGGTCATATACTGTACTCAGAGAGCAAAACTGAGACAATGAAGCATCCGACTACCTATTTCAAAACACACGCTATTATCCATCATTTTGGTCAACACGCACAGATGTCTGATAGAATTAAAGTCACACAGACCCTAGCGGACCCTCGTGGCTACTCGGATGCGGAGAGAACAAATTTGCCTTAACAATGCTTGCTGTCTCTGCCTTCCGTTTAGCTAGGCAGGGGTCTATGCTATATATGACAACATCAAGGGTAAATGGAGAAAGAATAGAGAAAGAAAAGTTGTTGCTAGTTGATAATAAGAGTTGCTATAACATGGCCTGTGTTGCTTCTGGTGAGTGTTTCACAGTTGGACATCAGTGCTGTTTGATGATAGTAGCAGCTATGGGTGCAGCAGTGCTTGTTTGACTAAAACCCTAGCAATGTTTTCAAACCACAAGCAGCACCATGAAAAGTCCATTTATTTCCTACAGAGCCCGACAGAAAACTGAGCTAATGTGTAGATTCTCTGCAAATCTGAGAAAAGTTGGTCACAGCAGAATTTTTTGTTTTTTGTGTTTGTTTTTCTTTTTGTTGCTAGCTAGCTCTAGTAACTCACCAAAACACTGGCGGCAACTATCAAACAAACAAAAATCAGTGATTTGCCTGTTCAAAAACATGCCTGTATCACCCGTTACGTCACAAAAAACATCCTTCCAGGCTTCTGAAGCATCAATTTGATGACCACTTGTGAAAATCTTGGTAGTTAAATGGAGCCACAGAACCCAAGTTAGGGCAAAGAGGGTGGAGTCTGGGTGGAACTGAGTAGGGATGAGGAGGTGGAAACCAGCACAGCTGATTGTGAAAAGTTGAGACACCTGTCAATCAAGCAAACTTGTAGTAAAACTTGTCTTTAAGCTTCAGTATCTCCTCAGTGGAGATTCTCAAAATTGCGACACATGAGAGGAAGTGATATCACTTATCAAGATCATGGTTTGTCTTTCCAAGTGATAAGCTGGGGATTTTTAAAAAATGAAATCTTATGCAAGTAGAGAATTTTTGAAGCCAGCATCTACCAACCTTTTATTGTTCTCCATCTCAAGCCACTTAACACAACCAGCAACCACGGTGGCCATTTGAACCCAACTACTCAGTTGCCCATTGCATGAATGTATAGTAAGAAAGCAGTGGTTAATGGTTGATAGTGGCCAAAGCACACAAGTGTCAGTGTGTAAGGAAACAACTTGTATACTTTCCACTGGCCTTACCTCAACGTGCTGGGTATATGTGTGTGTGCATATATCGTTATCACCTGCAACAAACGCTATAGGCCACTATCTGCGCTCAATCTGCTCTTGGTTTACTGAGGAGGGGTGCCAAGGGTTATCTGTCCCACTCTGATATGCACAGATAAGGGTCTTGGGCCCACTGTTTAAACACCTGGGGCCCGGGGTATTAGAGCGCCCGCCGCACCCCTTTGCCACAAAAGGAGAGGAAATGGAAGAGTGAGCACTGGCTGCTGCTGCTGCTGCTGCTGCTGCTGCTGAGGGGAGTAATGAACACGAGTGTGTGCGCGTGCGGAGGTTAATGCAGGGGTGATTATTTCCACCACTCCCACCCCGTACCCCAATACTTCCATCAATGATAAAAAAATAACATGAGCAAAAACAGATAGGAGAGGCAGGAATTCATTGACTTGTCTCACTCATGCACCCCCTCTTCCCCCTTTCAAAAAAACCCAGGCTGTATTATGAATAGACAGAGTTAAAGCATTGATGGTTATCAGTAATGTTTAACGGCTATATGCTGGAAAGGCTCTCCTTTAAAATAGGCTCTTTTTTCACTTATGTGATGTACATTACAGCGAGGGTCAGTCATTTGCATGAGAATGGACGATTAAGTGAAAGAGATAAACCCAAGGCTAGTTCCCGTGAATTGGATGCTGTGTTTGGAATACCAAACAGTGGAGGGTTTTTCTTCTTTCCTCTGCCACTGCAGAATTAGCCCCCTGCATCATGCATTTATTTTCCCAATAATCACTCAGGCCCTTCCTGTGTTGATTATTTTCTCAGTGCAAGGGTTACTAAAATATTGCTGTAATCCTGTCTCCCTGAAGCAGTAACAACACTCACCCTGGGCTTCCTTTAAGAAATAAATCTAGGGCTTGTCAGTGGGGAGGTGGTGGGGTGAACTGCTGGAGGAGAGATGGTGGAAAAGTTGTTGTGTTCAGATGGAGATTGTTTTGATTCAGTCAAAGGAACCTCTGTGGTGGCCCTTCATTTAGCTTCAAGATAGGATATCACTTGACATTTTTCTATACTAGAGCCAATACAATACCTGGGTTTCATTTCTGATAGCAGAACAATACATCTTTGATAGATTACTTTAAAGAAGCTTAAGTTCACTAATATTACATGTTGTCTAAACATAAGCAGCCATACAATAATTTAACCTAAATAAAGTAAAATTAGCAACATTTTAATTTGATTGAGAAGCTAAACTAAGTAAAAACTACAAATCTGACCAGATGTTCAACGACGGTACTGGACAGTTTTTCATAATTGGTGCTAGATTTTGATCAGTACGAAAAAGTGTTGCATCTCTTGTGCTTAAACATACAGGCATATATTTCTATATTCCATAGGTGACTCCTCAGACACCACTTGTGGAACCAATATACAATCATATTCAGTCTGGGTGGGGTGTTTTTTATGATATAATCCAGGCCAGAGAGGAATGAAAGGGAGCAGAGACTAAATTTATACAGGAAGTGGGTACTTTCTGCTGCATTCATTTTAACATAGACGCACACACAGATACCTCACACCAACGACCTGTGCCACATCTGGAAACAATTGCACTCATGTTTGACTTGACCTGCCTGCACCAAGTGAACTCTGCCAACTTTTTATGTGTTTGTTGCAGAGGCAGCGGTGACCCTGACACAGTGGCTGTGGGGAAATGATGTGCAATTAGTCAGAGGGAACACGACTCCGCTCGTCTGAAATAAAACATCTTGTATTCACATCAAAAGAATCAGGCAGCCTGACAGGCTGTACACAGAAAAAAAAGCATGGACTTGATATGCTATCAAATGACCCACATTGGAATTTGTGAGGACACGAGGAGCGTCTGAATTATCAAGCATCTCAGAGTAGCACAGCAGACCTTTCATGTGCGGACGGCAAAGCAGACAGCGGATGATGCAATGTTTGATTTCTACACTTCAGGAGGCTGTCAGGACAGCGCGTACAATATTAAACAGTGTCGTGTCGGTGTATCAACCAGTCTAAATTAACCCATTAGTATGCTATGGTGCAAAGCGGGAAGATCAATGCATGAAACGGTTTGGAAATCTCCTTTGATACAAGATTTCCCAGCTTGAGCGAATTGATGAAATTCCTCTTGAAACACAGGCAACCATTTCCCATGCCAGACTTTTCTCAAGACAGACACTAGTGCAGCCTGTCCTTTAACACAGTGAGACTACATTACTGCATTTTACACAGAAGCTATAGTGCATTTTAAAGCTGTTGTTAAAGCCTGCTTAGGAAGAACTGATCATAAGCAGCTCAAAATTGAGTTCCACAGTTGCTGTTTTTTTTTTTAAAGACGCATAGTGTCAGTCCATGCAGAAATTCCACTTATTCCACGAATAATGAGCACTCATCATGAAAGCCACACAAATTTGTACAGTTTTAGAAGCAACTGCCAACACCACAAAACTACAAAGTAATTGACCTTACCACTCATATTAAAATGGAGTAAAAAACACTGCACAATAACGTAGCGAAAGGCTGCAAACAAGGACACCTCTCTTTGGAGTAAAAGCCATTCTGTAATATTCAGTATTTTCTAAAGACAACACTGAGACAGATTTACAAACCGAGGAGCTTGGACTGAATCAGTCCAGCTCTTAGCCATGCATACCAAGATACTGGCTCAACATGAGGGGATGGGTGACGGGGTTCAAATCCTCAAGTGAACTTTAACCACTGTGCATTCCTATTGATTTAAGCAAACATTACAGGGTGAGAAGGTGGCCTTCAAGTAAGAAAAGGCCTCCAGTCACACAAACACACTGACTGTACAAAATCCACAAAGAAGTGATGCAAGTACATTCTGTGAAGTGCTTGTACTCTGACTGGGCTGACACAGTTTAGACAGATGCCAATATATACAATGAGATGACATATACTATGACACGAGAGTTTAGAAAAAGTCTACAGGTGAGTTTTAGTGTTTTGATTGAAGTTTCCAGGCCTTGAGATTTATTTATATACAGTGATTGAAATACTGCCACTCCCCTGTCCTAGAACTACCTCCTTGTCTCAGAGCCCTGGTTCAGCACTCATTTCCTGGGCTGACCGTCTACTCCAATTATCAAGCTAATAAGGGCCCCCCTTGTGCAGTTATTGGAAAGGGGAGGTGAGTTGGGTCCAGGATGAGGGGGTACCACTTTGGTAAGTGTGTGTGATAGCTGCCGCCCACATCTTGTAAGGTGTGACTAATGGTCTTAGACAATGTTACGACAGCACTACTTCGGCAGTCATCTGGGCAGGCTTGGCAGTTATTGAAGGAGTGGATCTCTGGGCCTGAGCCACAGAGAACTAAGGTTTGTGTCTATCAAAGGATGTCACTTACTCATATATTACAGATGTGTGGATGGGTTATTGTGATAGTTGTCATAATCACTGACGCACAAAATTAGTGGTATTAGCTTAAGAAAGCCAGAAGAAAACAAAACAACTAAATTCTTCTATTCTCCATGAACCAAGTGTTCAAAAGATGTGCTGTATTTTTTACACTGGGGAAAGCCTTATAATTGAGTCCCTGTTACCCATAACAATCATGTAACTGACATGTATTATTAGTAAAGTGTTTGGAAATGCTGAGGCCAAATTACTTAAGACGTTCACTTCTGCTGCACACAATGCAAACTGCCTAAGTAATCTTGCATAAACTACAAAAAATCTGATTTATTGAGGAAAAAACAAAAACAAAACAACAGCTGTGTTAAAAGGCTGAAAAAGACCATCAATTTCTAGGCCAAAACAATTAGCAAGCAGCTACTCAAAAGAAAACCTGGCTTACCTGTGCTGCTCCACAGCTTCGTTATCTGGTAGTTCTGCACCGCAAACATTGCAGCGTTCATGCTGGTTCCTGCCGTCTGGTTTCATGCCCACTGCCAGCTCCCCGAGCTTGCTGAAGAATTCTCTCTGGATGAAGCTCTGAGGCAGGAGTCCCCCGTAGGCACTGAAGTCCATAGACATAGCCAGGGCTGGGGATATGGGGAGAGCGGAGGCCATGGATGCTGGCATGGACATGATGGCATCCGATTTATGATTGACAGGTAGAGAATACAGCGAGGCCAGATGCTTCTCCGTCATCCCGGCCATTGCTTCCAGCCCCATCTGGCTGACTTCAGCTTGAGGGTCGCCCATGCCTTCGTCGCGGACGTAATGTAACTCGCGGGCACTGGTGATTACACTGCTCCTGGTTGGTGTTCCTGGACCGTCTCGGTTCCTGTCCTCCCCACTTCGCTCTCCATTGCTGGAGGCACTGGACTCCATGTTTGGAGGGCTCTCATGGCCGTTGCCACCCATGTCCACTTGCATCATTTCAGTCTTGATCTCAGTCATCAGGTGGTGGGAGTTGCCGTGGGCGAGTTGTTCACCCCCAAAGCCCTGCTGGAGCAGAGACTGGCCGATGCTCATCAGGCTGTCCACAGCAGCTTTGGTGGGACTCAGGGTGGAGACACCGAAGGAGGTGGAGACTGAGGGACTCTGGTCCAACATGCCAGCCATGATGGAGACTTGCTGGGTACCTGACAGATAGGGACTCTCCATGGAATGCTTTTTGGAGTTTTTGGCTCCATTGTGGCCTTTGCGCTCATCATCCTCCTCTGTGCTCCCGTCATTAACATTGACCTCCACGTCATTCTCATCTGAGGACTGGATGGTTTCCAGGATCTTGAGGCATTGCTCTTCCAAGTATTCAATCTCCAGGATCTCTGCTGCATACAGAAGGTCATCTAAGTCCTCCACCTTGGCCTGGAGCGTGGCAGTGTAAGCATACTCCAAAATCTGCTGAAAAGTCTTTGGTGAAAGAAAGTCCAGCGTGTAATGCTGGCTGCTGCGGTGGAAGAGGATCTCAAACATTTTGCTTGTGCAGGCTAGCACAGTCCGGTGAGCGTGGAACTCCTGGCTGTCTACCATGATGACCACGTCACACAGAGTCCCAGCCAGACGCATCTGGTTGGCCTTCTGCAGCAGGGCAGTGGGGTGGTTGGGGTTCTGGAGCTGGATCATACCCATTTTAGTTAAATCCATTATGTCGATGCAATCCACGAGGCCGACTCATGAGGCTCGCCTTCCCCGCTCAGCAGTGTTTTAAGCTATCTTTGTAAACAAGATGAAACCTGGATGGAGAAACAGAAGTCAGTTCTGGTAAATTCTGACGCAACGGCAAAAATGTTGTGCAGATCAAATCCACTGGTCTTTACACTTTCAAATCCAACAAATGCAATCCCCCCCTTTTTTTCAAAAACTGAAGGAATTAGTGAATGTTCTTTTTTAATGAAATGCAAAACATGCATATAAATTAATTCAAGATTCCTCAATTGTCATCTTTCACAAAAACATACAAAGCACATTCATCAATTACATTTTGAAAATAAAAATGTAATTGATTGGTCAGTAAATTTATTTAAAGTAAACCACAATTTATTTTGTAAATGGCAAGTGTGAAGTCAGTGGAGTTTCAAATTGCAAATATCCTGCAGCAATGGTAAACACTCTGTGCAGAGGCATTGTTCTTAAAATCAGCGGAGAGTATTGACTGTAGATTTCTGAAGGGAGACAATTTGTGAGCCGTCCAACACGCTCACCCTGCATACCAATCAGTCCAACATATGTTATGTTAAAAAGATGTCTTCATTCGGTTGTCTGATGGGGATATACACACAGTTAAACAAGTGTGAATTGTGGTTTTTCACTGCTGCTTGGCTCACAAAGACCGTCAGCAGCCTTTCTGAAATTAAATAGCATCTTACTCAGTATTCCCATCACAGACGGGAGCAGAGAGCAGAGCAGCGGCCAGAAATGGATGGAAAGGAAAGCAGGATGAGGAAAAAGCACACAACGCTGCAGCACCAAACACCCTGCTCTGGCCTTAGTCACTAATGTTGAATATCCAAATGAATGATTGTCTCTGTGACTGCTGTTAACTCGATTATCCAAGTTAACAGGGCAACATGTTGCTCCACCACATATCTACAGCATACTTTGACCATACACTAAAATAATGAGGAGAGGGTTAAATTAAATAGTCTCACCGCTATATTCACTTTAAATGAATGATTGTCTCTGTGACTCCTGTTAACATGATTATTCAACTAATTATTATGACCTACACTGAAACAATGCTCTCTTCATTGCTACAATTAAATAAACAGTCTTGCCACTATATATACTCTAAGTGAATGGATGAATGAATGACTAACAGCTAAGTGCCTCCATTGACCCACATCCTGGATGAGTTCAATAATGTCCAATTTTTATCTACTCAATCTATTCAATGTATGAGGTTTATAAAGGCTAATTTGTCTGCTCATTTTGTTCTGTTCATCATTTTCTATTTAGAAAATGTTGTATTATTTTTCAAAAACTTAATTTTCCCTTTCAGAATCTTCAATTTCATTTTCAAAGAGCTTAATATTCATTTCAAAAACTAGGAATAAAAAGAGTTTGTGAGCACTTATTTTCTTTCCTCCCTGCCTGAGAACACACAGACACAGACACAGGAAAAAAAAGAGGAAATATCATCAGCCTTCCAGCTAGACGAAGACTGTAAGAAAAAAGAAAGAGGATATCAATAATTCCCAGATATCTAAGCTCACTTCAAAAACCTACAATCACACAAGCCTAAATCTGAACATACAGGAGGTAAATGAGGCTGGCAGCTATTGTTTGCGGTGAGGGTCATGGAAAATAAATAGCCTTGCCGGCTTTTGGGGGACTGGACAGTTCTTTTCGGCACATTGATAAAATCGATATAGGAGGTAGGTAATGATCAAACCACAGGTTTTCATCTGACTGAGATCAGCCTCTCAGTCAACAGAGGTCATGCCTAAAACCCGACATTATCTTTATTACAGGTATGCCAATAGCTGCGATTTATGGCCCCGTAAACGATCAATGCTTGATGCGCTCTGTGGGCTATCAACCATTCTGTGGCTTCACTGGGAAACAATGTAAAGTTGCAGTTTGGGGACTTTATCGCGTCTGTTAGCTCTCTATTAATAAAGGACAGGGCTACGTGCGTCTAGACAGCGTTAATATTGGCCAGCCGCACCAGACGAATTATACAGCGCGTTATGCATTATGCAAAACATCACGCACAACACTAAGTACATTAAGCCAGGAGAGATTTTCTCCCTGGACGACAATGTAGACCGCTGACAATAACCACATTAGGCCGACTTCACAGAAAGGCAGCATAATCAATCTGATCACGAGTTGTCTGCCATAGCGCGCCTTGGCGACCCAGCCACAACACGAATAAACAGCGTTCAATATTCCAGACCACGAGTCACACTGACAGACACAAATGTGGAGAAAGCAAAATGGTACAGCGTCTCTAAGGGGGACAATCAGAGACATTGAGCGTGCTAAAAAAGTGTACACGAGACAGACAGCTGCCAGAATCTCTCGCCGATTCAAGCCAGCTCTCCTCTGATCAACGCACAGGTGGACTTTGTTTGAGGCATGATGAAATATTCAAATACTGGCTCTTTACAGTTAACGAGTGGGAGGTGTGATCTAGAGAATGATGCCTAAATGATAAAGAGGAAAATAGTGAAAGGGGAAAGAGAGAGATCAGACAGTCTCGATAACAAATCAATTTGCCATTGCATCTGTTACCAATTCCCCACCTCACAGTAGGCTGTGCTGCGCGTGCTACTGCAAGCCGATTATTGGTAACCAATCAAACATCTAGGTCCCTGTCAATCAGTGGTAGTCTGCCTGTACAGTCACTGGATTTTGGCTTGCTCCGAAATTAAAGACCAGTGTCCCCAGTCCTCATGATGTCATCACGGCTGAATAAGCCACAGTGGTGCGTCTGGAGACACAAGGACGGACAAGAGTGTCGCTGTCTAAAAATTGCAGAATTTCCATCAAAACGAGCAAACGCGATTTCTCCAGGAAAGTCACATGGAGCGGGGCGTCATATGTTGTCTGGCTCCCGGTGAAACAGCCAGACCTCACGTCCTCTGGCTGCGATCTCCAGCATACTAAACCAGACCTAGAGAGGGGGGGTTACGTCAACCTTAACATCTCTACAACAGAATACCGTGCGTTAATGCAAACTTAAACACCTTGCAGCGCAATCAGGTAAACACTTGTTTTCATCCAGCACTCCGGTGCGCAGATCCAACTTGCGTGCCAAAGTCGCGTTTACTGTTAACTTCAGCATGAGGTTGAACGGGGACAAGCAGAACGATCCCCAGCGTTATAGATGCATCAAAACATCCACATGGTGAATGAAAGTACACAGAGAAAACAGTGGTAGACACATGCAGAGTAGCGTGTCTGGCACTTGTCGCCGGGAAACTGCAGCTGCGTTTAGCCCGGATTGGTACTCACCTAAGTTGCACGTTTTGATTCCGTATAGTGTAGGGGGAGTGGGGCTACAGCATAGTAAGGCAGTTCGCAGTACCCGCTCTCTCAGCACGCACTAACTCCTTTCTTCTCTCGCCTTAGCAAATCAACACGGCGCTGACGTCAACGCAGCCAGTCAGCCAGACGAGCAGCAGGCAGGCGGGCAGCCGGCGCTGCGCTCCAGTTCATACAAACACTAAGAAAGTGAGACACCTAGGGGGCTGTCTCATGTCAAACGGCTGTGTTACAGTATGGCAGTGAAAGGTGAACGACACTGCCCTCCCTCCAGCTGTTTGAATGCATATACAGCATACACTGGTTCTCACACCAGCCAGGGGCAGCCCTATAGGACAATTCAAGTATGGGAAGCTCTCCTCTCACCATTTTCAATCCATTCATTTAAACTATACTCATGTTTAAGTGGCAGCAGAGTACAGCACAGGTGAATGCAAAGGTTAGCTGGGAAAAACAATGCAGCTGATCCATCCTCCATGAAAAGAGATTCATTACGAAGGTGCTTTTCAAAAAATGCTATGTATCATATATAATTTGAGCATGAGGAAAATCAGACGAAGAAAATAAATAAATCTGACATCTCAAGATGTTAAAAGTGCTCATGTTCATTTTCAATGTCTTAATGTATTGGGAGTGGGAGTGATTTAGTGGAGGACCCATGTGGCATGACCACTTTTATTTTCTTTTGTTGTATTTTTATGCTATATTAGTGCCCCAGTTCTGCTTCTTTCCGTATTCAAATTATTATTTGAATAAACAATTTCATTCTCAATACAAACTGCTACTACTATTATTAATAAATCTGACAATAGCATGTTAAAGAAATGCAAAACCGTGAAAGACAAGGAGAGAACAGATCATTTAAAGTGGTTTAGAATGATATTACTCATCACTTAAATGTATAATGTTCCAGCAGGCTGCAGATTCATCATCCCTCAGTGGTGAACCTGGCATGGCCCGTCCACAGTAAGACATCACAGCTATGATCAGCAATGATCATGTGACAGACAGATACCTCAGCTAGAATCCTGAACAGATGCAAGAGCCGTGCAACAGGCCATATTATCACTTATGACAACAACGTAGGCATGGGTCAGCCCTTATGTTCAAAAAGAGTGAACCTTGCAGTGCCAGCCAATGGCACGGAAGCATTAGTCACCATTGTTGTGATAATAACACAGCAAAATTCAATGTATTATCATGCTTTTAACTTAACCTAAGATGCCAGAATTGATCCTGTTGAGATGCAATAACTTGGTGTGTAAAGACGTAAAGATTTTGTGTGATAACATGCATTTTGTGGCTTGCAATGTATAACAAGCAAAAACACATGGCAAAAATCTGAAGCGTAGTCTATTATTGAGTCCTGAAATTAGATTTTTCCAAAAAGGTAAAAAGGGCGAAATAATCAAGGATTGGATTTAAATAATTTTCTAGAATCAAATGTATTTTTGTTTGAAGTTTTTCTGCAGAAGCAGTCTTGTTTTAAGGTACTGACTATTCATTTGAAGAAAAAACACGAAACAAAAGAAAATGCACTGGGAACAAATGGTAGTTCTCTTTTTGTTTTATAAAAAATACGTCCTGAATGATCAATATAGTGATCCTCTTTCAGACGGATGGTTTTGCAGTGCATTAACAGGCCTTAATCGTTTCTCAGCAATGGAGCATAGTTTTAGTTTTCCTCTTGTTTTTGTTCTGTTGACCAATAACAAGGGACGCAGTGGATGTTACACCTCATTATTGTTTGGCTTGATATAACTCTTGGAGTCATTTATAGTAAAAGCATACTTTAGAGCTTCTCTGAAAATAAAATTGATTGATGTTTTTGCCTTAATGATGATCACTGACTGGAGGCTATTTTTCACCAATTGATACATTTTACTTTATTTTAATTCTATTGCTATGTCCCCTTTAAGTGCTCCTTATAAGCTCTTACTTTGAGTTCCTAAAGTCACAAATCCATTGGCGTAATTGTCCCATGTTTATTTGTGTCTGTTTGATTTAAAAATCATGGCTGAAGAGGAGAATATGCGCACAACGTGTATGTAAATGTATTGTGTCTTTGATGTTCATTTGCACAGACATTTATGTTCACCAGATCCTATTGGCTTTGTTTACCCCAAACCCTTATCTAATGCCACAAGCAGGTCAAAGTTTTTATTTATCCAGTGAAATAGCTCAACATCTACTAGGTGGACTGGCACATAATTGATGGTTTGTAGATGATGTATCCTGATGATGTTGTTGATCTCCTGACTTTTTGTATGATGCTTTTTGGTTTTAAGTTTTGAGTGAGAATTGTTTAAAAAAAAGAATATTTTCTGCTAACATGCTCACATAAATGTTATAGTCTGCTGATTAGATAAGATTAAATACATACATAAATGACTTTGGTCAATTGTTCAGGCACACGTCTCAGTTCATAGCTAGAAAGGAGATACTGAGGTCAAACAGAGTACATTCACCACTGACCCAGCATGTAAATGCACATCCAACTTAGGATTGCTGAGTTCCTTATATGAGGAGCTTTTTGCTGCCAGGTGGTGCAAGAAGAACAATTTGTAACCCAACTGCAGTTAAGACCAAGAAGCTGGGAGGGCCTCATCATCCAGGATGATGAGTTTAGTCACCTCCGTGCCTCAGGCTCACATCAACACTTCACTGACTGAGGCTGATAAAATAGAAGCAATGGACACATCAGGTCAGAGGAGACTATCTGAGGGAGGCTGAGGTCGGTCAGCGTCTGCAACAGATCACTCAGCGTGTTCAATCAATCAGCAGTGGTTGACAGCACACTCGGGTTTGTGCTGGTGTGCTGAGGAGGAGACATTAACATTAATATTAACAAATAACAATAGATGTCTATGTCAGTGTTCTTCATTGTGTTCAAGATCTGCCTACTTTGATCTAAAAAGGTCTTTTGACTGACATTCAAAACAACCAATGACAGACAAAGGCTTTGGCATGACAGGCGGTTCAGTTCTTCTTTAAGTCTTCACAACAAAGCTTCTTCTTCATCTTCCTTCAAGACATTCTTTATGTTGATTTCTGAACTGGTTTGTTGTGAGTTTCCCAGTGACTCAACTGACTGAGTGATCGTCAGATTGTCAAACACCACCTGAAACCCCGTTTTGCAGTGATTTGCCAGGGGATTGCATGTGTGAAAGTAAGGCAGGGTTTCTACTTCTATCTTAAGCTTTCCTTTTTTATTCTTCACACATCTACTTCACGTGTGCACAACCGAGTGCAATACCATGAATGCCTTCAAAGAGACACAGTTCATTTGTAAGATTTGGTGCGTTAAGGCTACAAAGACACATAATTCTTGGAGAGAGATCAGGGAGACAGTGGGATGCAGCCAAAAGGAGGCTATGACGGCAGGCTTTTCACCCCCGCCATTGAGTGTGGCCATTCTGAACCGGTATAAACACTTTTGCATTTAGATGTGGTCGGACAACATGACTATGACCTTGTTCATTTGAAGCATACTGAGTCCTTAAGTTACTACTCCTGCTAATTCCACTTTTCACTGCAGTTGTACTCAAAGATGGTATTTTTCCTCCATTTAACACTTCTCTACAGACCAGATTGCTGGTTAAAATATATAGCTATGTATAGAACATTAATTTCACGTATTTTGTTTTACTGATTAGAAAAGGCATGGAAATATATTAAATTAGACAGTTTTATGTTGGTTTTGCACATCGTTTGTTAGACTAGATCCTTTGGTGAGAATGTAAAGTTATCGCATTTGCATGTATGGTCATACCCTGTAGAAAGATATCAATGTGGTCTCAGACGTCATCCATTTTCTAAAGGTACATTTTGAAGCTTGAGGAGTTTAGGTTTAATGCCTGCCAACATCTTGGAACCACAAAATTTAAATTTGGGCCAATAAGAGGTGGACCTGGTGGTGGTCAGTTGGGATGAACAAGCAGGAGCCGCGGTGGTTGACTGTGATAGGCTGAGACACGGGTCAATTGAGCAAGCATGCCATAGTTTTGATATCTCCTTAACTGAACACTGATTCTCAAAATTACCACTAAGACTCACACTAGAAAAAATGTTGTTAATTTGCCAACATGTGAATCTGTTTTTACTGATATTTTGTACAATCCTGAATGTGTAAATATATTTAGAGCGCCTATTGATTGCTTATACAATACAATCCTGAATTATGTATTTGCTATATTTGTATCTATGTCCTATTTGCTACTGCTGCATTGACCTACTTTCCCCCATTGAAATCATTAAAGTTTCATTAAATCTAGTCTAATCACTGCCAAAATAAACAGTATTTTGATAACTTTGACAAACCAAAGATGTTGGTGCCAGACTGAAAAATTAGCAAAAGCTCAATTCAATTAATTAGAGGACAATGTCTTTCTATATATTTTAATTTTAAATCTGCAACAGGTCTGGGTTCTTCACCAGGTTGTAAGTAGTCGCACAGTTTAAAGCTGTTTCAAAATGGAAAGCATAGGTTTGAGGGGGGCTTTCAGGGAAATCTCATTTCCTTTAAAATACAGTGGTGCTCTGGGAATTTTTAGATTCATCCGGGCATGGATCACAGAGTGCTTCATTACCTTTGAGCTGCGTGCTGTGCAGGCTTACCCAGGGATAAAGAAAAAGGCACTCCCTTAATCTGGCAATAATCCACCGTTTTACGAAGGGAAGGGAAGATGAGGGCAAAATTATAAAAACCAGATCATCACTGCACTTTAAAATAATACCAAGAGTTAGAAAATGATGGGCTGCCTGCAGGAATTTTTGGCTTGTAGCTGAGGTTAGAAATGGGACCATTAACTGACAGTGAGTCAACAGGGGCTCCGGTGTGTTTCAGAGATTGGTTATCTACAGTGGGATGCGTGTGCCTCCATTGTGTTCCCACAGCTTTATTTATTTAATCTATTCTGTTGAGGAAGAGCGTGATCAACTATAAAGAAATGCCAATATATTCTATATTTCATGGTGTTCCATTTAAATCTAAAAAACCTTGAATATGCACAATGAGTAGCAAATGAAAGAAGAATTTATCACTTCAGTTATCTGTAACAATTGGTGAAGTGCCCTCCGACTGTTTTCTCATTCAAGGATATGTGATGAGGTCCCATTACTACTTTAATAATGAAAATGATTAGAGCAATCAGAATGATCAAAAACTAAACGTATGTAACAGATTTCACCTGTGGAAGCTGAAGGACCAATACATACTTGGCAAAAAGAGTCACCTAAATGTGTAATGGCTTATAATTTAATTATTTGATACAAAATGAACTTTTTTGTTTTTAAGGATAAGGCAGGAAATATTCAAGATTTTTCTTATTGTCAAAAAACCACATGAAAAGAATTGATCCTACTAATAAGTATTGTCTTTGGGGCCAAAGCCTGATATATTCCTCTGTGCCGTAGAGCTCCATTGTTGTCGAAAAAAACCCAACATCCATATTAAACACACATCAGTGAGCCACACAGTTGCACTGGGTGACATGTTTATTCATTATCATG
Organism: Macquaria ambigua; assembly: GCA_008360985.2. NCBI lineage: Eukaryota > Metazoa > Chordata > Actinopteri > Centrarchiformes > Percichthyidae > Macquaria > Macquaria ambigua. The sequence goes on along the minus strand of VMKM01001319.1, from coordinate 135,124 downwards.
AGCACAGGTAATGTAGTTTATTTCAAGTCAATCCCACTTACACCATCCTGCTGCCATGAATACTCACTAGTGCTCTAAATGTGTATTAATCCGCCCCTGAAAATAGTCCCTAACAAATGCATTATTTACTACTGTTTGAGTGATTTTGGTAAAAACTACAGTGCCCAGCTGTTAGGAAATGATTGAGCCTTTATTAAAAATAAAACTATATGTGGCCTGTTTTTAAAGATTTACATCTTCAGTAGGAATGAATAAGCTTGGGGCCAAAAAGCCACAGAGAGGTATGAAGTTGGGAAAATATTGAGAAACAGACTAATGCATTGTTAGTTTTGGTGTTTTAATGAGATTTGTTGACAATAGGAAAAATATACAATAATGCAAGAGTAATCTTTTACATTTTCTGAGGGTTACTGAATTATTTGATAATCTTTGGCTCTTATTTACCTCATCTAATTCTAATGAAGTTGTTCTCTAACCATTTATTTCATGCATTTTTGTCATACCATGTAACATTTGAAAAGTGATACGCAAATAAAGGTTAGGTTAGAAGATGATGGAAAAAGAGAAGGAATTTGTCTAATGAAGGAAAGTATTTCAGGTTAACGTGTATGTGGCTCTGCTGACCAGAAACCCCCCATTGTCTGTGTCCTGTGTAGGCATGGCGCTTGGAGGAGGTGTGTGTGTGTGTGTGCGTGTGTGTGTGTGTGTGTGTGTGTTTGTGTGTGTGTGTGAGTGTGTGTGTGTGGGGGGGTATAGGCCCCACACAGTGGACCTTTGTGAAACTCTGCCCATGCAGCCAGACTGAATGGACTCTTTTTACACTTGTGTAAACCTGGGGGTGTCTCCGGCACTGAGGCCACGCCCCTCTGACCCCTGACCCTCACCTCTGACATTTGCTGGATTGGTCGCGAAGTACTTTTTCGCCATGTGCTCATGGCTAAAGCCAAAAATCACACAGTTAGGATCTTATTTTAACCCCCAGCATCTCAAATACATAACTGAAAATACAGTGTACATGACAGTTCAAGCAGCTGATAGTAATAAAGTTTAACAAGATCTTTTTAAGCAAGAATTAATAAATACAATTTCTAGAAAATCTAAAGAAAGTTTTGGCTAAAAGATAGAAAAAGGAATGACACAGTCTGATATTAACTCTAAACAAAAACCAAAATCTACTATTAGTGCTTCATCCAACCAAAACCAGGTCAGTTCAAACTTTTCTGACCCCTGAATGACCAAGCTGTTTGTGTTTACCAAGTTACAGGTTTGCCCACTTCCACGCACATACTGCGTAACCTCACATAATGGCCAAACCTGCTTCAGGTTAATGGGTGGAATGGCTATGTTGACCTAGGTGTTTTATTTACCAAGTGCCTGTTTGCTTCTCCATTCCAAGCCTTCAGCTGCACCCTCAGAGGACAAACTACAGCGCTTAAGAGAATCCCCTGGATCAATACTGCTCTTGTCTTGAATGGTAAAAGAATGGCAGCCCAACAAACTGGGTTTGTGTGGTCAGTTTCAGGTGAAGAGTACCTTGACCTAAGACTCTGCAATCATTTCTTAACTAAGCAATGATACACCATTACAACATGGGGGGTTTGGGTTGTGTTAAAAGGATGGTTATTACAAAGATGATAAGTTTGCTAGTGAAAGCAATAAATTACCATCTGAAGATAACTTTGTCCCGTTGAAAGGCAGAGTGCCCTTTTCACCTGAAAAAGCAATAAAAAAAATGTTATGATACATAATGAAGTTAGACCAATATATTTGTTTGCTGATACACTGGTTCTATGTATATTGGCCAAATATTATATCTGATATAAAGAAGATTTATTCCTCCCTGACACAGCTACAGAAATATAATTCTCTATGTGTTTTATTGTCAAATGCTGAGCTCATTTACAAAAGATTAGAAAAGATTCTTCATTTACGGTCGTTCGTGGATTAAAGAGGGCCTCTACAACAGAATAATAGCTGAGCTGGGTCACACTTTAAGAGTATTAGTGTCCTTGAAATATTTTTTGGCACAAAATGTCTTCAACAGCTTTGATAGCACACTATTGCTACTTTTATCTGCCATTAAAACATGACAATAGTCAAACTCAGGCATACTTTCAACATTATGATCCTTGTGCATGCCAGTGCATTCCTCGTATATATATAGTGTGTTTTCAACCAAAGAAAATTTAGTTATGCTAGTCAGTCGTCCGAGAATGAATACATGATTTGTAAATGAAAAGCGCCAGAACAATTTTTTTTTCCACCACAAAACATTATGTAACCCCCTAACCCTACTGTTGAAGCGGCCCAGTATCCCTAGTAATTACGTTCATATTGGACAATTCTGCAACCTTCGATTTACGTCCAATGCCAATGTTGATTGCAAAGTAACTGTAGTGGAGTATAAAGGACAATATTTCCCAGTATTATGGTGGAGTAGAAGTAGTGGCAGGAAATGGAAATACTCAAGACAAGTACCTCAAAGTTGTACTTAAGTACAGTACTAATGTATGTAGTAAATATATTTAGTTATATTCCACCAGTGTGCACCTCTACCAAGTGGTTTAGAGATCTGCAATGTTTTTTAGACATAGAAAACATTTTTTTTAATTACACATCTCTTTTCATGGACAAAAGCCAAGCTAACACGTCCCAGCCATGTGTAAAATCCAATAAATAAATATTTTACATTGAATATGTAATATTGTCCAAATGGCTTTAGTTTTACTTGGCAAAAAGAGGCAAACTAAAGCAGTAAATAAACCATCCACATGTAGTGGCTCTGACTGCATCAGGCCATTAAGTTCTTACTGAGCATGTTCAATATTCTTAGAGGATGAACACTTTTTGTTTTGGATGCTCCAAGGGTATATATATATATATATATATATCTATATATATCTATATATCTATATATATCTATATATTATACATGAGAGCATATATAGTAGAAAGAGCATATACATATAGATATATAGAGATATATTCATATATATTCATATATCTATATATATCTATATATATATATATATATATATATATATATATATATAGATATATAGGGAGTATATATATATATATATATATGGTAGATATAAGGGATATGGGAGTATAGACAGGAGGGTATATAGATATATATATATATATATATAGATATAGATAAGAGTAGATAGTGAGAGGATATATATGAGCAGAGCAGATGAGATAAGATAGAGTTATTAGTATATAAGAGCATATATATATATAGAGTGGAGTGAGCAGGAGCATATATATAGAGCATTCATATATCTTATGTTATCTATATATATTCTGAGGAGGAGGAGTATGACGAAAGAGAGGAAAGAAGAGCATATATAGATATATATATATAAAGATATATATATATATATATATCTATATATATATATAATATAAAAATAAAAAAATAATAAAGATGAATAAAAGAAGCACAAACATAACTAAAGATCAAATAAAAATGTAGCAGTTTTTGTAGAACTAGATCAGACTAGTTCATCTGTGTGATGGTGCAACAGCATAACATTTTTTTGGGCGACATATCCTTCTGTTGGTATTCTACAAAGCATGTTAGCTTGTATTCAAACACAAGGAAATAAAGTACTGTATTTCCTAAACAATTCAATCTGAGTAACCCAGAATTTGCACAGATCCCATTGATCAGGGTGAAGTGGTCAGTTCATAATTGTTATTGTGCTTAAATTTAGGTTTGTTTAATTATTTTATCAGTATTAGCAATATCACCATGTGTTTACCTAATAAGTCACCCTATTTCCATTGAAAACATCTAAAAGTTTATAATCAGAAAACTTTGCATTCCATGGCAATATTCGGTTTTGGTTTAAAAAAACAACCTTTGATGGACATTTCAACCAATTAGCTGAGCATGTTTTAAAAAAAATTACTAAGTCATCAAACTTGTTCTGGTATATGCATTTACATCCTCCAGTTCAACTGACTGCATCAAAAAATATGATTACCATTGAAAACTCACCATAAACAGGCCACATGCCAACATCTATTTTTCTGCCGTAAACTTCCTGGAAGGAAGACCTGAACTGGTCTGGTTCTGGAAACCGCAGTGCCCCCTTGGGGATTTTTTGGGGTCTCACATACTTCAACCGAGTGCTTGAAATGGCTCAAACATGTTTAAGTACAACTTCATTTTCAACAAGATATCACAGCTCAAAATGTGCTCTACCAAACAGTTAAGAAACCATTAAAGGGTAAAAGAGCAACTTAACGCCAGCTGAAAAGCTTGTTTATGCTGACTTCCAACGGTTTGAACTCTCACCTTGCTGCAGTGATGTAGAAGTGTACTCCAGGGTCTGTCAGAACACCGTGACATCACTGTGCACACTTCTGATCACACCCATCAGAGATGCTGGGAGTGGCCAGACCACACACACTGCCTTTCGTGATGACAGCGAACACATCAAGGTATGTAAGACCTGAAGTCCATGAGGAGTCAGTCTGCAAGGCTGGAGGGCTCAAAAAATGAGCAGCTCAAAACCAAATACAACCAATCAAGTGAACAATGTAACAGTGTTGGAACAAGTGGCTTTATCCTTTTGACAGGACATCGGGCCATTTATTGCAACTTACTAATAATAATAATAATGGATGTGCCTTTGTTTTATCTAGCTACGTTATTGAAGAAATTTATGAGCTAGCACTGGAAGCAGCCATGCCGCTGATATAAAAAACATAGGTAGGTATGTACATATATACATGTGAGTGTGACAGGCTGCCACATTGAGACTGCTACAGTATATTTCAGGGGAAGACAACATTAACTTTATGAGTCATCTCAGCTTTAAGCTTGTATTGTCACTCCTGAATGGAGATTATTCATAATAAAACAACAAAATAAGAACAAGAAAACAAAAGAACAGAAGCATTAGAAGAGACAAGGCACACAGAGGGCAGCGAAAACATCTTCTCTCTAAAAGCATCATGTATTTCTGTGGACCTTTTTTATCTGTGAGTACACAGCCTACTCGTCTCTTTTTCACTACATTCTTTTCATTTGCTAAATGAACACTGATATGGCTAATTGTAAGAGAAGAGGGGGATCAGAGTTCATCTAAGCTAATGTTTAGTGATTGTTTTAATATAATCTCTCTCATGAATTTCTAATTAAATTCTCAGTTCTATAACAAAGCTTCAAGCCCTGAATCTATTCTGGTTTAGACAGGTGATACATAGGAAAAGGAGTCTGGCACAAACCTGCTCAGACAAACACAAAACCCCACATGGACTTCGGTGGGGTAATTTTCCCATTAATAATTAACATATTTGAACCCATTTACACTCTTCACCAATGTGAGCTGATCTCCTCGGTTGACGAAATCACAACACAGAAGTGGTGATCTGAGAGGAGAGAGCCCCAGTTACAGTCTGACAGGAGATCAATTCTCTCCCATGCCTCAGGTAGTCCTTATGCATTGTACAGTGAGAGTGGATGAGGCAGACATTGACCAAATACATCAGAGGGATTTCACTGTACATCGAACAGTCTTTCTTCAGGGAATGCCGTTCCACAGCCTACACATTTGTTCAAGCATGTGGGAAGTAGGTGGGCCTTTAAAGATGTGGTCTACAAAGGGAAAGGGTTAAAGATGCAAGACTAAATGTGCTGAATCAGTGGGCAATAAGCAGTTGAGACTAATCAGTTGCACTAAATTTAATTATCTTTTTCTAAAACTTCTTTATGGCATTTTCTTTTCTTTTGGACGGTGAAAAACACTTTAAACCTGCAATAACAGATTTTTTTGGCCTCTTGGGGCAGTGGAAACAAGTTGTGAACACGACACAGACATATCATCACCTTTTAAGTTGATATGGTGAACTTACAGCTTATTTACACATCCAGCAGTTACATAGCAACATTATTATTCATTTGGAGTCGTGTGTCTGGCCACTTGATTAATCTAAGTCCAATATTCACTCTCTTTTAATTCTGTTTTTGGTCTCTACCAACTCCTGCTCCATTATGTTCACCAGCTAACTGTGTCTATCAGCTGTTTAGTGCTGAGCCGGTAGTGTGACTTTACTTTATTTTACTTTTGACTTGGAAAGACTTGATATCCTCCCCAAGCCGAAACATAAATATTATGTTATAGAAAAAAACTCTTCATTTTCTGGCATGTCACATAGGCTTATATAGATTTTTTTTTAAATTTCAGATTTCATTCCACTTCTTAGTGAATATTCACTAAAAGTGTGTTCAGACAGAAAGCGAAGAAAAAACATTTTCAGCTCGCGCAGACACATCTGTGTGTTGATATGCGAATTCATGTGTAATCACATCTTTCCATTGACTTTATATGCAATCGCACCATGTCTAAACTTCAGTTTGTGTCCTGTCTGAACACACAGTAAGAATACTCCAACACAACTGCACTGTAATTAATTGCAGTGTAGTTCTGTTATAAGAGGACAGTGACCTGAATTTTTTGGTATCTCAGTCAAAATGGTTTTATGCCAACATTGTCCAAATGGCTTTAGTTTTACTTGGCAAAAAGAGGCAAACTAAAGCAGTAAATAAACCATCCACATGTAGTGGCTCTGACTGCATCAGGCCAAATTCCCACTTGAACATAAAAATGATCCATATGTAACGGGCAGGTCAAGGGACGTGATGTGGGATACTCTTGAGGGGCCGCTGCAAGGTGAAGTATATGGCAAACAAAGACAGACAAAGGCATCAGTGGGCTACTTCGCTATAGCGTTGCTAACTAGGCTAACGTTACTCATACTGTAGGGTAATACAAAGCCAGTGGAGCTAGCTCGGCTGCCCCAGTTGGTAACGTGACCTTCTCGTCTGTAGCTTATTGTCAGGCACTTTGAGACAGAAGGAAGAGCCAGAGTAAGGGTGGCCAAACTGCACAGATTGCATTTACATCACAATGTGAGCCAGAAGTGGTCTGGCTGATCTGTTCACATTCCAATTGCAATGCGTTCTGTGTGCATTTACATTAAGTTCTTACTGAGCACATTCAATATTGTTAGAGGATGAACACTTTTTGTTTTGGACACTCCAAGGGCTTCCCTTTAGCTCCAACCCCAGGCCACAGTGTCAACAACTGAACAACTACAATTTACAAATGTTTCTCTTAATGGTTAACTTAAATCAGTGTTTTCATAGCAATCATACCTGTTTGCACTTGCCAAATCTTTAAGTATCTAGACATATAGAGAGTACATAATAATATAACTTTTTTTCTTCCTTTGGGACTTAATCAGCAGACTAACTGTTTCAACGGCACATAGTCCTAATTTTTGTTCTTTAATGAAGCCATAACCATACATTCAGGATATTTGTTGTAAATAGAGAACTAATAGGGCATATTTAAAGAAATACCATTACACACACATACACACAACACACACCTCAATTTCTTCAATTTCCTCACAGTGTCACTGTGAGAATTTGTTTGTCTACCTGTGTTCAATTGCCCTCGGTTTGATTCCCTCCATCCTTCCTTGAAGGGCTGCTTAATAGCCTCTTTCCTTTCAGAGGAGATTGCATGGACAGCTTGGAAGGGCCAAAAAGCTCAGAGATAGACTATTTAGTACGAAGTCCGTGTACTTAAATTAATCTCACATCACTGTAATGAGTAAGGGAAGGACTCAATGGTGAAATCGTGAGTGGAGAAATAAATGTGGAAATAAAGGCAGTAAGGAGAAAAAAAGGGGATTGAGAGAAAAGGAAAAAGATTCAAATGTAGGTCCAATGATTGGTATAATGTTGTATCAGATTCAATGTAATGCTTTATAAACAGGATACAATAAAGTCTCTTAATCCATTCCAGGGCCAAGCAGTACAATGTGCAGTAATACTCTGTGACACTTAATAATATCCAGGAGGTGCAGTCAGTGCAGTGCATACACCGTTATACTGCAAAGGAACTGAACAAATCCATCACCTCGGTTATTATTTATGAAAGAAAAATGATGAATAACAAAACATCCCCAAAACTAAAAGGGATGTTTAGATCAGTAAATACCCCAGCCTCCTCCTCATCAGTCTACAGTGCTTCCCAGTGCTCACTCTGTCTTTTCTTCCCACTCAAGTCTACTTTCACACAAGACCCTGTGGTGAAAGAGACTAGAGGCTTTTCCTGCCTCTTGGACACTGTGCATAGAGAGGTGACCCAGTTAGCACAGACACTGAAATCCTTTTAAAAATTGGGAAATCCACAGTTCCCTTTCAGGTTGAATCTGTGGGGAAAAAACAGTTTGATCATGTTGTGATTAGTGTTAGAATAATATATTTGCTTGCTGGGGTTGTCCTTTAGTTAGCAATCAAATATGGTGTAATCGGTTTGATCAGAGGTAGCAGTAGCAGTAGTAGAAGCATTACTAGTGGCACTACTACTAGTAGTAAAGTAGTAGTAGTAGTAGTAGAAGAAACAGCAGTACTATTAGTAGCAGTAGTAACCGCAGTACTAGCAGTATATATATATATATATATATATATATATAGTAGTTCTACATGTCCGTATAGTATTTAGTAAAGTATAAGCAGCAGCAGTAACCGCAGTACTAGCAGGACTACCATCATTAACAGTAGTAGTAGTAGTAATAGTACAACAACTCGAACAACAACTGCTAATACTACCACTACTAGCAGTGTTGTAGTAATAATAGTAGCTGTGGTGGTAGCAGTAGTAGTAGTTGCAGTATATGGCAGTGACGAATGAGTAGCAAGTCCAATTTGAAGTTCTTACCAGGAGTTGTATGGGAGGTTGACATCAGTTTTGTCTTTGTGCGCTCAGTTGAGAGGCTGGTCTGGGACGTGTTAGCTCGGTTGGATGAAGGTGGGAGGAGGCGGCTAGGCATCAAATGAGGAAGAATACGCTTTCCAGTAACTCTGTTTTATTTACATGTTGTGCCTTCTTATTTGGCTAGCTAGTTACAGGTGAGCCTACATTCAGGAATCGCCTTGTTCAGAGTTGCAGGGTGTGTGTGAACTCTGTGCTGCCTGTAGTCACCGGGACTAAGCTAGTATCAAGCACACAGAGAGGTTGGACCCACAAAGCAGACTCGGCTTGAGTAAAAGTTCAGAGCTTTTATTAACCCAAAAGCAAGGTAAGTCCACAGAGCAAAAGTATCCAAAGGGAGAAGCAAAGCGAGTAGTCGTAACACAAAAACTGGTCATACACAAGCAACACGGGTAACACAAGGAACGCGGGATAACAACACACATGAGGCGAAGATTATCTGGCAAAGGGGAGAGCAGAGACACTGGGTATATATAAGGCTAGGTGAGTAGACAATGAGACACAGGTGAAACACATTAGGCTGATTAGGGCTGGCAGGAAACTTGACAGGAACAAGAGGATGAGACAAAAACCCTACCAAAATAAAACAGGAAGTCACACAAAACACAGACTAACAACCCCGACCATGACAGCTAGTTGCTGATTCTCAGTAAACACCTCCGAACTTGAAAACCGACTGCCTGTTAAACCACAATGTGTAAATTTGTATTTCTGCACATGCTCAGTAGACGTTTTTTCACAGGTGTAAATTATAAAATTACTGATAGCTGAATTCCATTTAGCTGCTTCAGTTTCAGGTTCCTGGTATTTCCCACTATGACAAGACGAAGTGTCTGCTGTGAAAAAGACTTATTTCTTATCCATGGTGACCCAGATGTTTGGAAATTGCACAACTTGATATTACCTGTTTCAAAGAGGGAATTCAGCCCAAATAAACTCAGATAGATGGGTTTCCAAAGTAAAATAATAAAATGTTATGAATTCAGTGGTATTTACTTTGACTGTTATTCAGTTGAGATGAAATTTCACAATTAAGTATTTAGTAACTTATAGATTCAAACCCTTACAGACTTCCTTTGCCTCCATGTGTTAGCACTAGTAGCACTGTAGCTACTATTCATATTGTTGTTGTCCTGTATACCAGTAAAACGTTTTAGAGTGCCATTGTCTAAATGTCATTTCAAAATACATTTCAGGGTAAATTAGTACTTGCATTTTATATCATACAATATTATAAATAAGCACAACAACAGCTTCATCTAGATATGTCTGATAGATATAATGGGTCTTGAAAAGCTCATGTGGTGTTTTTATACAAACATGCCTCGGATTACTGGCTCTATTTAGAAAGATGTGTGTAGTGTGTGTGTTAGTAAAGCATCAAAACATCAAGCAAAACAGCTATATTTACATTTATGTTCAGTGTTTAGGTGTGTGTGTGTCCACCTCCTACGTTATAACACTGCAAGGCCACAGCTGGCTTCTATTCAGAGAAAAGAAAAAGAACCACCTCTCCTCCCCTCATCACCCATTTCTTCTTCTTTTCCCCAATCCTACAACACACACACACACACACACACACACACACACACACACACACACACACACACACACACAACATGTAGGAACCCAGCTGTCTTAAATGGAGCAGAATTCACAAAACATCTCTAAAATGCTCTTTTTTTCCACTATTGATGGTCATTTACATGTGAAATTCTCAGTGTATCACATATAACTTCAACTTTCACAAAGTGAGTACACTTTTTTAGCATTTGCTAAATTCAAGGCATGTAAAAAGTCTAACTCTGATTCCCATTGTGCTGAGTGGAGGCAGTCAAGCTCTGGTGTCCATAGTGCTTAACCACTGGACCGATGGCAAACGACACAGTAATCACCTTACAGTGTTCCTGGTGTTCCTGGGAAAAAGCAGGCCTGCTCACCACAGGGAAGCTCCTCACAGCTAATCCTTTAGCACATCTCTCTCTTTCTTTCTCCCTCTTCTCTCTTCCATCTTGTTTCCAATATCTGTGCAGGAATCATTTACGATAACCTTGATTTGTTTATCCTCTAACCCAATTTAACTTGAAACCACTCCATCAAACTACCATCACCCTTCCCTTATATCTTATTCAAGGTGCGATGGCAGTCTATAGATGGTTTTAAAGTCTCATTCCTGTCATTAATAACAAAATTGTACACACCAGTTTAATTGCTGAGATCTGGGAATGCAGTGACATTGCTAAAAAGGAGTCTGGCGGAAGAAGTTGAGCGATCAGACAGGTTGTTAGCCAAATTTATTTTAAAAAGAGCTTCACCAGGCATGTTTCTTTCTCTATCTTTCTTCCACCATTATTCCACTTTACCAATGCGTTGACTTTACTTTGTTATTCTTATTTGACTTCCTGGACTGTAATAGCACCTTTCAAAACATAGTTACAAAGTGCTTCACAAATACATAATACAAAATAATACACCATAACAGAAGAAACTCAAACAGAGAAAGAAAGAAGAGAGACAAAAACAAAAACAAAAGTTAATGCAAAAAAGCAAGTTCATAAAAATTTGTTTTCAGTAGTGATTTAAAAGAAGTCACTGTGGTTGCAAGACGGATTTCAACAGGAAGACTCTTCCAGAGTTTTGAGGCCCTGACAGAAAAAGCACAGTCTCCTTTAGTTTTAAGTCTCCATCGTGGGACAGTTAGCAAAGTTTTGTTGTGAGATCTGAGGTTGTGCGCAGGTAAATAGGAGCATTAAAGTTCACTGATGTATGTTGGAGCTAGACCATGTGCTTTGAAAGTAATGAGTAAAACCTTAAAATCAATCCTGAAGTTGACTGGAAGCCGGTGCAAAGAGGCTAAAATGGAGGTTATATGATCACTTTTGTTTGATCCAGTTAACAGTCTGGCTGCAGCATTCTGGATCATTTGAAGGCGTGAGCGTGCTTTACTGTTTAGACAGGTAAAGAGTGAATTACAATAATCAATTCTTGCAAAGATAAATGCATGAATAACTTTCTCCAAATCAGGGAATCATAGAAATGATCTGATTTTTGAAACCATTCGAAGTTGATGTGGGCTCTACAGCAGTGAGCTCCCTACAGAAAAAAAACAATCTGTATTCTGTTACTCTCTCCTGAAAGGAAAAAAACAACATAATCAACGCAGAGCAACGTAGTTCATGAAAGTTTTACATTTGCTCTTCTTAACACTTCTTGTTTTTTGTTTCTTTGCACCTCGGGCACACAGGAAGTGATCTGAATATCAAAAAAGGACCTATGAACAAAAAGTAGTCTATGAAAATAACAAAAATTACATACACAGTAAAACTGAATCACACCAGAACAAACTGTCCATGGTTAAATCAGGCACAGACAGTATACTCTATGTAGCAAATGCTGGAAGGTCGCTTCAGAGAGAATGTTTTCACCCATTTATGTCAGTGTTATCAGCAATGTAAATCGCAAACAATGTATCGCACTCAACCTTTCAAAACATGTTGCAAAGCTTCACTCATAAAGACCACATTTTCCTTAAAGCAGCAGCACAACACGTATATCAGAGATGATGACAACATAAAATATTATAAATTATATTATAAACATGTATGTCTTTTTTAACATTATTAAATATCAATATAATAATAGTGTTCATGTGGATATACTGTGATTTCACACGCTTCAATGTATCAGATTTGCTTGTGTAATTTATGATTTTAATATAATATAATTTATTTTTGAGAGCTGATGTGCCAACCTAGTATCAATAGTGCTTTAGAGACAGTGAGCTCTCTTTACTGTCACAGTCACATTCAAGAAGCAGTGAACTAAGAGTTTGCTGAGCATCAGTTAATAACAAATATTAAAAACTGCTGCAATAGGACAAAATCAAGATCTATAATACGAAAGAAAAAAAATAGAAATGAAAAGCAGTAAGGAATAAAAGGTGATGTTGTGCTGAACAGCTTACGCAGAATAATATATGAAGCAAACAAGAGGTAGACAAAATAACATTTCTGCTTGAATTCAATTTAGCAGCATTTGTCAGCTATTCAAGTAGTCTGGCAATCAGTGCTTTGATATGTGACTTTCCAAAGCATCTTCAGACAACAGAGCAACGAAGAGGACATAATCTGAGCTGAAATTACAGATGCATTGATCAACAGTGTGTCCAAAGGATGTCAATAACTGCAAAACGACTCAACATCAAGAGGAAGAGCTGTGAAAAAGACTTACAGTCAATGTCAAATCCAGACAAACTGCATCAGTGGAGCTACAAAAACTCTATAAACCCTATATTTCTATAAACCCAGGCCCAGCTGTGCCCCACTGAGCATACCAGGCCAGGGCCTGGAGCCCCTGAGGCTGTTTGACCCCAGTGTGACGTCATTATGGTTCTTTCTTTACTTAATTTTTTAAGATTATTTTTTCTGTATTTTCCGCCCGTATGGGACAGCTTGAGTGAAGAGGCAGACAGGAAACGGGGGTTTAACATGCAACAAAGGTCGTAGAGGTATAAAATAGTTATTAAAGAGAGCATACCCAGGCTACCTTGTCACTTTGTTTCTGTCCTTACACATAATTTTAGGCTGATTTATTTTCAGGTTGTCTCTGCTCATGCGCCCTTGGGTGGTGAGAATGTTTCCAGTTGTGCGGTAAATATTGTTTCACCGTGAGTTAGATTTCATATGAGGAGCCAGCCTATATGCTCTACCTCAAGGTCACATTTCACACAAGAGCTGGCCAACAAAAGAGACTCCATCTCAAACCTGAAGGTAGCAACGACACTTGACCCCATATTCAAAGAGCTGACATGCCCATACAGAGTGGAATGAGATGAGGTCGTGACGAAGATGGAGGCCAGAGGAACTGTTGCACAAATAACCAGTTGCTTTTGTGCCTAAACCTTACCAAACCTTTACCCTCGTGGTAGCAGATCATAAAACAGTCATACCAATCATTTTATAACGGTCATATGTAGCAGTTTTGGAAGCCACTGACAGATGTTTTCCTGCAGATTAGAAAGCGCTTGTATGGGTTGTTTTTGAAAGCAATGACATTGACACGTTATAGGCATGGGGGAAAAAAATGAGTGCATGAATTTGTGCTCTCAAATTAGCAAATGGTGCAGGGATTACTTAATTTGTACTCTTGAATTAATAATTTGTGCGCATGGAATTAACGGAACATATTGTTAAACAGCAATATTAACATTTTCTCATCTTCCTCAGCAGATGAAGTGGCACAACACAATGTTGTTTAACCTGCAATATCTGAAGTATTTCCATATATGTCCTTCCAATTCAAAATGAAACTTTATTAGGCTCATTTAGATGAGATTGTTTATTATGGATATTATTGCTGAAACAGCTTCCAGTGTAGCATCTCAACTGTAATGAATTTGGTGATCTATATATCTATATATGTCCCCATCACTTTTTAAAAGCATCATTTGTTACAAAATGTTCTGAAAAATAGCTCCAAGAAATGTTACCTAACAAATGAGAACGCTTTGCACAATAAGAAAACATACAATGCAATGTAAATATAGAAGAAACAAATGCGCATTGTCCAGTTATGCATATGGATGACTGTTACATGTGTGGTTGATGTTGTTGTGCGTTTTATGTACGCAGAGTCATTGTCGACTCTGCAGCAGCCTATTACATTACCTAATATTGCATATGTTGAAGACCGTTTAAAAAACGTTTTTTCATCTGAGCCCTTCAGTCTCCAGCACTTTTCAATACAAAGTGACACAATTGATGATACAATTAATTCAGTATTTGTTGGCACCTCAATAACAAAACACAGCTACTTGCCTGACACTAACACTCTGGGTGCTCCTCCCTAACTGACTGGAGTCGCAGCAACAAATAACTTTCGTTCCTACTGTAACAGTAACTTGACACACAGTTAGTAACTCTGGTCGTTGTGGTAATTGGCCACAATTATTAATTTTTGCACAAATTTTAAAAAAAAACTAAACAAACAAATAAATCTATGGAGGCGCTGTGTTCCTGGACATATTGTCTCTGAAGCCTGTTTTTGTTTCTTTCTGTATCCATACCTCTATTGATGATCAATGGCCTGCAGTGCTATTAAGATATTCTGTGGTTCATTAAAGCAAAAAAGAGAATCAAACATCGTCTTGGCTTGAGCTTTTTATCCTGATGCTGGAAGAAAAAGTCATCTGAGGAAACCCACCATCCTGAGAAAAAAAAAAAAAAAAAGATAAATAAATCAACCAACACCTTGTCAAGTCGGACGGTGGTGTTGAGACGGGGTGAGGGCAATAATTGCAGTCGTTTCATGTGTGTACCTGTTGTGTCAACCCCCTCCACTGCCCTTCATCCTCTGTCTGTCTGTTCTGTGGCCAGGGGACGAGAGTGGGCAACAATACTGCCAGCTGCGGCCACAAGCTGTGAGCAAAAGCCATTCATTTAAGAGGAGTTTTTGTTCAGCTTAAGAAGTGAAGTGGGAAGTTATTTCTTTGAAGAAGCCCCCTTCTGAAGATTTGCTGATCAAAAACCGAAGGTTCTGTAATTTGCTGGAACTCCTGGTGCATTTCTTTGAAAGGTCCAGTGCAATAAGAGAATGCCAACACAGGAAAGAAAATGGGCAGTCAGTGTTCCTGTAATACCTATGGGAATACTAAATATTAACATATGGGAATTTTCCATGATCTGAACAATACATTTCTTAACTAACTAACTGCTTAAATCATTTTTAAAATTTGTCATGTAAATTAAAGTTTATTACGCTAATCTGTCAGTTATGGTTAGTGATCAGTCTTGTAGCTTTGTGATGAAAGTTTGTACATTTGCTTTTTCAACACACTGATATGGAGTCCATCTTGAAATACAGTAAATAAAGCTGCAGTCTGTCTTTATTATGATAGTATGTTGGGTCAGTGCCTACACTGTGTACCAAAGCACAAAAACACAAAAGCAAAGGTTGCTTATAACAAGGAGTTCAGCCAACGAAGAAAAGGAGGAAATAAAGAAAATACTCTACTACTATTGTATATTATTATTTATTTCTCATACCTTGGGAATGATGTGTCAATCTTGACACTGAGTAAAAATGTATCAATATTAGCGAAATACAGCAGCAAAATGAGGCCAAGATATAAATAAAGTTGGTTTTATGTCTTTGGCAAAAAAAAAAGAAAAAAAAAAAAAAGAGAAAGCTATTGACAGAAATTGGGAAAGCTCTGTTGGCCATTTTGTGTGCACTTTGAGGATCCCTAACTTTAGCTTGTCAGTTCCCCTTGTGTCAGGTGTCAGATCATGAGGTTTGAATAACATCCGTGCAACATCAGAAGCTTTATTCTTCAGTGCACACACAAAAATGGTAAAGGATTCAGCTCACCAAATGTCTGACTCCAGCAGTAAGTGCATGATGTCTGTGTGTTCAGTTTTGACTGAGTTATGACTTTGAGGACAAGGAAACCCAAATAATACTGCACAAATTCTGATGCCAGTTCAGATCTGTTCAGAGCACATTGTCCGTCTGAATAAAGCAGTCATATTCAGTTAAATCCCTAGCAGAGAGGTGAGTTAAGGTACTGTACAGTAGACAATGAAATAAAATAAAAAGTAAACAATTTCAAAAGGGAAAAAAGACAAATATTGCATCATATTGAAAAAAACAGGGCTTCATACAATAAATAATCTCTTTGCCTTTTCATTTTTAACATTTTGCAATAACTTAAAATAATAGTGCATTGTATTTTTTGAGTCTTTTGTGTCATTTGTGTCTTCATCAAATAAATCTGTTTACACATGAACATAATATCATATTGTACCTTCTCAGGAGTATATCTAGAGAACAGTGCTCTATGTCCATCCAAAATATTCAGGTACATGGAGAATGAAAACTTCAGAATAGTTTCTTCTTGAGTTAAGGATCAGATAAAAAAAGATGTAGATGATGACTCTTTGCAACTACAGGAAAGTCTGGACAAAAGGATAAAAAGAGAAGGGAAAGAGATTGTATGAGGAAAAAGTTTTTGGCATGGAAGTATGAGTGTGTGCGTGTGTGCTGTGTGTGTGCTATGATGTAACACTGATGTGATTTAAAGGTTGGGAAGCAGAGATGAAGCAGAGTGTTCTGGATAGGAATGCATGGCTGGCTGGCTCTTTGCTGAGGCAAAAACAAAAAGGGACAAGACAGGAACAGCCGGGAAAGGAGAAGGCTGTAACGTGGCTCTGCATGAAAAAACAAATAGTTTCTTCAACAATCTGAAAAAAAAAGAAACACACACAAAGAGAAAAGAGAGAGAGAGAGAGAATCTGCAGTGCAAACATCTGCTTCTCTATATTTTAAAACAAACTGCAGCTCAATCTCAGGTACATTCAGCTTGCACTCTAATCTTCTCAACAAAGCTGACCTTGATTAGAAGCATGCCTTCAGATTCACTGAATACATTTGACTGTTCACATCAGTTAACTGGAAGATTATTCCACCGTTTGGCACGATATTATCGACACTGTATTGTAGAATATTATCACGATGCTTATTTTGAGTGTGGGCTCCCACCTAGTGCTGAAATCCCATCCTGACACACGGGACTGCGGCACTCCATATAGGGAAATGTTGTAACTTTTGAAAACATGAACAAATATTCCAAATTCCAAATGAAAAAACCAAAAAACACACAAAAAAAAAACAAAAAAAAAAAAAAAAAAACACGTGGGTTTTCACATGACTTCCTGTAAGGGTTTACTTAAAAAATACTTCAGCCTTGCACAGTGTAGCATCTGCCAGCACTGTATGGTGCTTGGATTTGTAAGGAAATGTGGTCTTAATTTGAAGAATTTAATAATCTAATGAAACAACATAAAAATGTGTGTCACAAAATGTCAGTTCATTTCATAAAGAAGTCTAAAAACTCTCGCTGTTGGTTACAGAACAAGGACAAGATGTGCTACTGATATCTACATGACTGCTGCCCGAGCTCTGCCCATCGCTGGAAGTTCCTTAAGTTATCACACAAATGTTGGTTCTTAGGGAAGTCAGTGAGGAAATGTTGAAACAACTATTGAAACGGGGAACTAAGTTGTCATGAGACAGACGCTACTTATTGCAAACCACTTACCTCAACTGCCATGTAGTTTCTCGCACATTAATCACTGAAGATCTTTAAGCCTCGGCTGTTTTAGAAGGCATTTTTTGCTTGATTGACAGTTGCTCAGCCTATCACCCTCAGCTGTGCTCGATTCTATTTGCTCCCACCACATCAAACCCATCCAGGCCCCATCCACTTTTGCCTTTTGATTTTCTGGCTCCAAACAAGAATTTCCATTCAGAAACAGTCATGACACATGCGGTGTCCATGTTTTTTACAGACTGCAGTCATGGTTCTTACAGTTTTATCATCTATCTGACTGTGAATTAATGCTTAAAGCACGCTGCACATGGCACCTTTGATAATGACAAAAGGTAGACAAAAAGCTACATAAATGGCACAACCACTTTACTAATTAACTCATTACCATACACTGACTAATGTCCCCTCTAAGCAAGAGATAGGTGAGGTGTGTACCAAACAGCTTAACACAAGGCTTCACTACAGGCTGTGTGTGTGTGTGACTGCAGAAGTAAATGTGTGTTCAAACAGGCAACCATGAGGCTGGGGTCTCTGTCTTTAGCTATCTGTGTGTAGGATCAAGCCCTGGCCAAAGAGGACCACAGTGGACCATTGTTATAGTATGGGGGAGGGATGGCTCCCCTGAAAAGGACCCTAATCTGGTGGGTGCAAAGTTGGGGTTAGTGGTGGAGCAGTGACGTGAAGTCTGCAGCAGAGGGAAAGAGGAATGACCCGAAGCTTTGAGAATGTCATTAATTCATTTTGACACTGAGCCTGATCGTTTACATTTACTATATGTCTTTTGGTCCTTTGAACCAATGAAAATCTGACTACTCGTATTAATCAGAGCACTGGTGTTCATGTAAATGTGCTCAGTGTCATTGTTTGCTCCAGTGTGAAAATGGCAATACCACAGTGTAAAAATACTCCATTACCTGTACAAGTTCTGCATTCAAAAAGTTTGTAAATATACAGAAGTTTTAGCAGTAAAACATATTATATCAAGTATCAAGTATCAAGACTAAAAGTACTTTGGTGCTGTGGAATTATTCCTTTCAGACTGCTGAATTATTGATGAATTTGTACACAAACAGATGACTGTGCATGTGACTCATGTCTTACGAACAGCATCATATTTTATGAGCTGCTTATATGTTTGATATGTGGAAGTGACAAAGTGATTTTGTATCAGCCAATAAATAAATGTGGTGGAAGAAAAAAGTGCAAAATGTCCCTCTGAGATGTGGTGGAATAGAAGAAACAGCTTTTCTTTATTTTTAATGTAAAGGCTTTCCCTTTACATTTTTAAACTCAAACTGACCAGCAGAGTGTTGTGGCTCAATTTGTCTAGTGTCTTCATTACAGAATTAATTATCATCCAGTCTTATCAGCTGTTCAGATAAACATGTAGAGCAGATCCAAAGTGACACTTCATGGTGCTCTATAGATGTCTTAGGGTTGTATGAGACCCAGTGACCTTTAAGGAAATTGAGCGTTGATTTCATCTATAACTCAGTGTGAGAAATCACTGACAGTGTTTACATGAAATATAAAAACTGCCTTCTGACACGTGTGGTTTGTGGTTAGTCATATTCCTAATTTAGAGACATTTTAACCAACATTTGATTGCTTTTCTTCCATTCAACATGTGGACTCTTCTGTTAAATTGAGTTAGTCTGCCACCTTTTGGTCAAATCAGAGAATGACTTAAGATCAATGAATGAATCTTTTCAGGAGGTCTTTTTAAAGCTTCCACAGACTTCAGTGCATCACAGTGAGGGATCCATGTGGTTGTTGTTAATTTAGTACTGAACTGTATGCAATGTATGTGGGGAGTTGATGCTCTAGATATACATCCTGTGAATTGGATCATTTAAAAATAATAATTAAAAAAAAAAATTAATAACAATGTTGTTTTTAACAATTAAGGAGAGTTTTATCATGTAAATTATTTTGCACGTAAAAACACGTTATAGTGTGGCCCTTACTGTATGTCGGGTTCAGTCGGTCTCGAAATTGGGAACACACTGTCCTCTAGTGGCCAATATACAGAACTGCATGATGCACGCAGATGATAACATCACTAAAAAGGCATTTGTGATTGGTTGGGTGTAAGTAAGTTAATCATGAACTGGGTGAAAATGAGCGGTAGGTGATGACATGATAGCAGCCTATGTTTAATAGTAGCCACAGAGTGATAACAGTTGCACTGTTGAATCAGATTCTCACTTGTCTCACTTTTTCTAGTGTTTAATAAATCAAATGAAATAACACGCTTACATCCCTGCAGATTCTGACAGAAATGTTGTATTTAGTTTTATAAATGAGTTTTGGAAGTTTTGGTGTTTGGTATTTATCCTTCACCCAAGTCTGAAGCATTCAAACATGCTTCTCCCTGTGTGTTGAATGACTAAATAACGTGAGTGAATTTAAAGATTTTAAGCATAAAAGAACAGGAATCTATTACGTTGTTCTATTGTTTTTAACTTGGAAAACACAGGAATGTATTCTTTTAAGGATCTTGTTTTATTGCATTGTACTAATTTTGTGCAGTACTTCATATTGATGTGCATATGCTGCTGTCTTTACCAGATCTGAATTAGCAAGAATTATTGGATTTCAGTTTAACAATTAATTTACATTGCTTAGATCTGCAGAGAGCATACAGTGGGATCTGCTGTTTATTCTTCTAATCTATTTATAGATACATTTACAGACATTCTGGGGGGAAAAGTCCATTTAAAAATATATTTTACCTGTGAATATAAAGGTATGTTTACCTGTGAATATAAAGGTATGTATTTGATCTTAAATATTAACATCACATATAGTTTAAACATACAGTATTGAGTAGTATTTAGTATTTTCTCAGTTTTACCACAAGTATTAAGTATTAAAGGGTATGCTGAATATTCCTGTTTTTTAAAACTGATTCTCTATTCATATCTATTCATCTGCTTTATCACAAATTAAGAGAAATGTTGGTGAAATCTTTCATTTCAAAATGTCTGATGTATAATTCTTTATTTTAGAGGTTATTTTAATGTTTTCTTCTGTATTCCCATATATATAAATGTTACATGTGCAGCATGGACAGATTTCTTTTTTATTACTGTTCTGACATTGAAGACGGTATTTTAACCACAAATATTTATAATCCTTAATTCTTGTTAACTGTAAAAAATATGCCCCTTTTAATCTTATTCAACATATTAATATATTACAAGTTAAATTACAAGTCTGTTGCACATGCTAGAAAGTATCACACAATCCTTGTAACTGAAGAAAAAAAAGCTTTACAATGTTTTTAGTTTTTTCTTTACTTTTATTGAACACAAGAATTTCTGGCAGAATGCAAAGTCAAAATGTGTTTTCCTTCTCTTTCTCAGTTAGTATTCAGTATTTACACCGGTGAGTGGTAGTCTATACCAATGTCTGACCTACAGTATGAGAGCTGCTGTTTACAGAGAGAAGAGCTGAAGAACGGGGAGCTCTGGATCAATGACAGTGACCAGCTGTTGGCAGTGGAGGCTCAAGTCTCCTGTCTGACTGCATATGAAGCAGTTGGGTGCTACACAGTTGTGTGTTGGTGATTCTTCTGTGAGACAGAGAACCTTGGCAGGATGTTTTTCTCTTCTTCAAAACCTGAAAAATTCATGTTGCTTTGTCTCCTTGCAAATGCTGAGCAAGATGAAATAATCTGCTAGATGTCTTTATTCTGACTGAATCAAGTGGTGGACTCAAAGAGAAAAATGCAAGGCTGCCTCTGTGTCAGTCTTGCATTTTTGAGGTATCTGAACAAGGGGGACTTGCTCACCTGATGTCCTCCACAAATTAATTTCAGTGTTTTCATGTAAACTTGCACAAATATTGGTCCAACATTTGCAATTCCCGAACATGTTCAAGCTTGTTTTTGGACAAAACAAAAACACCTCACATGGTTTCTTTTTGTATATTTTCACACTGTATTTTAGCAGAAACAGTAAAACTTGCTTACGACACCTCTCCCTTTTTCTTTTTTTAAAGTTACACTTCAGAGCTTTGTGAAGCAAAAACAGTTTTCTTTTGAAGCAAAAATAAAAGGTTTGGGAAACAGGACAAGTTACACAATACTTGAAAAAAGATCAATACAATACATGAAGCTTTCATTATTTTTCCCATATCAAAAACTGTGATGATAATAATATCCATTTCTAATATATTTTGCATGCTTGCTTCTGACAAATCCAACAATTTCAGATATTTGAGAGAATATGGGACCTGAGCAAAGTGTCATTGTGTCTTGTACGTAGATGTAATGGTTTGCTAGATGTCATTCTCATGTGATGCCAGTTATTTAGGATGAGGTGTCAGTATGTCCAAATGTTTTCTTTTAAGTGTAATTCCGGTTTATTACGGCTTGGGTCTTAATTTTGTAGCTTTGGCCATCATTTCAAGTTAACTGGCAAGATTTTGTGGAGATCTGGGTCCGACCGGGCGAGAAACACAAGCAGTCAGACAGGTTATCACTTAATTTGAGAATAAAACTGAAAGTAAGCGCTCCTGGTTTTAGAATCTAATTAACCTTGGGTTCCTTTCCGTTTGAGTCTGTTTTTCTGTTTAAAAAAAAAAAAGTATTTATGCACATCAGGTTCGGGTAGTTTATCCACGGGTCCCTTGGATCTTGTCCACAAGACCTCTACAGTAAGTAGCGTGGGTCAAAGTTGAGCCAAGAAGTTAGGAAGTGATGCATGTTGACAGTTTTGGTTTTATAATTTTCTTAAAAGAATAATCTTTTCCAAATAAGTTTGGCGACCTCGGGGTTTCTTTCCAACTTCTTCTTAGATAGTCTGACTGCTTGTGTTTCTTGCCCCATTGGACTTCTTCTTAGTGATGTTGCCACTTTCTCAGATCTCAGCACTTAACTACAATGTTCATCATAATGATAGAAATGATGGCAAAACCTACCAAAACAAAGATAAACCAGAATTATCCTTTAACAAGGACCCATCACATGTACCAGAACACACTAACTCAGCCATTCTGAATATACGACACAATTTGAACCAACCACTGCTTAACTTACATCTGTGAAATGTAGTAAATGAAAAAGCAAATTGGCAGGAAGATGGAGATGTGAAACGTTTAATGGACAGACACTGAGAGGAATGGAATGCATGCCACCATTTTCTTATTAAAGGCACTGTGTCTTTCCAGTTTGCTGCTGTCAGACTTCTGTACGTTGGGAATTCTGTTGCATACTATCAGCTACATCTTTTCACAATCAAACTATTTGCTTGACTCTATGACAAAGGACACAATGGATTCACACATTCACAGTGTACTAGCTTGCAGTCTAAAGTAGGAGGAACACAGTACAAGAGGGTCAGACTAATTTCTTTACCTTCCAAATATCACAGCAGGGTACTATGGCTTGAGAAAGAACAGTTTGAAATCCTTTCATTTACTTTCTATACATAAAAAGAAACCTTTAAACACCACAGACCAATTTCCTTCCTGGTTAGTTAAAAGAGGCCAAATTTCTTCTTCAGTCAATTTTGTTGCAAAAAAAGGACCACTGAAAGGCTATGCTTAACGGCTTGAGCGTGTACGTTCATTTACAGACACAGACCCAGTATTAGTCTCTCAATTTAAGCCACATTTCAGAGTTACAGGATGCTACTCAGCACAGTTTTCCATTGGAATCCTTAGGACCTGTGACTGCTTGAGCGTTTTCATTAGTTTGAGGGGGCTAGACTCGTTGGTTATCTTACCAAATATGTGATGAGGATTGGTAACATAGTCACCTCCGTCTAGGTATTTCTGTCCAGTGTGCATGCTAAAATGTTAGCATTTAGTATGCTAAATAACCATAGCCAATTGACATTAATCTTCATCATTAATAACGTCCATTATAAACCCAGAGTACAAATCGTTAAAAAAAAAACCTGTGCTGGTCTGAGCTGGTCTGTAACTGGTCTTGGCCTGACAGAGATAGTCTGATGCTGGTGAACGTGATACATGAGATCACAGATGTTGGTAGACAACATCAGCATGTGCTCTAAATCATGATCAGAGCAGGGCCAGTCTTAGCTTCCTCCACTGAAAGAAACAGTTAAACTGTTACAGGCTGGTTAGATAACAAGCTGATGATGATCACTTGACCAGCTTAAGGTGTGTTTTTGCTGGTTAGCCAGTTTAACCTGACTTTGTAACTAGAGTAGAAACCATGAAGAGAAACATTTTTCACTAAATGTTCATTCTTTTGGTTGAGTTAATTTTTTTTCTATTGCCTTAGACTGTTGATGTCTGTATCAAAATTAGCTAACCTTCCAGTCTTAGACTAGCCCTACCAAATATAGCAAGGATGCTAATCACTGCCACACGCAACACGAAATGCAGTTTCTTGCCTGCTTTCATGGTTTTAGCAGTTTGGGTTTTGTTTCAGCAGTAAAATTATTACATTTATTTACATGAAATTAAATACACTACAGGTCCCAGCTGCCTAGCATGCTGTGTTGAGTTACGTTTAGCATAATGCTAGCTGTCTGTGGGTATTGAACATGCACAACAAACAGATATAGGAGACACAGATAATGATCATGTAATCAGTCCTCTCAGATACCGGGTAAACTGACCAATGGGCAAAACTGCCCAAGGAAATCAGTGTAGTCCTTTAAAGTGGTACAACTGAAGTCAAACTCATCACAGCACTTTACAATGTGAGTTCTCTTTGAGGTTTTGTATTATTTGTTTGTTTTGTACTTAACAAATCTGAATTTCCTGTTTTTAGAGCCAGGCATAACAGATAAAGACAAAATCTCTGGGCCAACTGTGGCTCATTTAATAACTTCCAGACATTGTCCAGAACATTTCCAGTAAGTGGACCTTGGGCTAAGAATATAGTGTTAAAGTGAATTTTGAGTGATCAACTGTACTAAACCTACAATACATGTCACATCACTGCAGGCACAAACTAATTAAAGACTTAACAGGAAGATGGTGGAAGCAGTGGTGATACAAATGCACATTGACAACAGTTGTGGTGAAAGAGAGAAAACGACGGCTGAGGGAATTAGATGTTTGGTGTAGAAATCTCAGACCAATCAGTTGTATAAGCAGTGAACAAGAGTGGTTAGCACAGAGAAGGCAACAATGGTTATGAACCAGAGATTAAGGTAGGGATGGTTAATCCCAAGGAAACAAACTGAATGTGATATTCGAGACCAATTGCAGGCAGTGGAAACTGGTGTGTCAAGAATTCAACAAGTTTGGCCAACAAGCCTGCTAACAAGCCTGCAAGGGCTTGTTGTTTTCATTCAACAAACATGTCTACTTCTCAGTCCAAACCTGTTGACTGAAATTGTTTTCACAGAACACATTTGACCTTTCGAGTCACTGTTAAGCCCAAACCTGTCAGGTAAAGAACTGGTCGGAAATGCTTAAAGGAGACCTCTGGAAAAGGTGAGGTGCATGTGTGTGAGAGAGAAGGCGATAAAGGTGTGTTCTCACAATGACCTAAAGAAAACCAAATGACAATATTAACAACACACACATAAGCTGTGTTCCATTACAGGCGCCACCTCCTTCAAAGATCGTGCTTTACAAGGGGTGGCACTGAAGGCTGGTGGGCTACCGAGATGAGATGTCTACAGAGGATTCACCTTAGCATCATTTCTAGTTCCCATCCTGAGCTTCACAGAGACTAAACGGAGGGCCTCACCAACTCGTGAGGTCAAAAATTACCAGCAGGAAGTTGCCTTCGAACATCCCAGGATAGTTCATAGTTTTGGCGTATCATTTCATGACACAATGGATAACAAAAAGTGTACCATGTTACTGGTAAATCTATCCATCTAACTTAATGCACTTTCACTACATGGCTACTTTCAAGAAAAAACAGTGGACTTTAAGCCTGGCTTCCATTATTTACATCTTGTAGCATCCTTTTTCATTGGTCCAGCTCATACATCATATTTACCAGTGACCACGTGAATACACCTGGTATATTTGGTCACGATCATTTTCTGACTTAATGAGTTAATGAGGACTGAAAGCAGTATGAACAATTGACTGGTGGATTTTAGGATAGTTGAGACACAAAGGGACACACCAGTAGATTCCATCAAATTCAGGCAAAAATAAGGCAGAATTTCTCCTTTGCAATGGGACACCCAAGTTAAGCTGTTATGATGTATTAAGTCTTGTAAATTGGAGTTTGAGGGATGTGGCCCCTGAAAAGGAACACAGCTATAATCTTCAATGTGACCATCATCGTCTCGGTAAAATCGGTGACGTGGGACAGGGTTTACTTGTTCTATATTTAACCAGAACAACGATCTTTTCATTCTGGATCATTACAACTTTCCATACCAAATTATTTTAGTTGCCTTAACCAAACTACATGGGGGACACAGGACTTTGTACGCCCTTCATCCATCCCAATCATCTCCCTACGAATTCCATATGGAACTGAATGTACTGGGCAAACCCTTTTACCAATATACTGTATAAACAGAATTTTAGGGAGACAGGTTTGAAACCCCTGAACCTTAACTTTAATAGCATGAAAAATCTTTCTCCGGTGTCTTCTTCCGTTTCTCATAGCTTAGGCTTTTTCTGGACCAGAACCATATGGAGACAACGTTCAAGAAAAAAACAAAAAAACATCTAAAGAGGAACCAAATGACAGCAACATGTACAGAAATACAGTAACTTTGCAAAAAATAGGCATGCTAATGTTCTAATCTCTAGCCCTGGAAATAACACATTAAAAAAGCTAAATAGGCAGTAACGTCTGCACATTATTTAAACACAACAAAATATCGACAAAGGAAAAAAAGACCCATAATCCATTACCACGATGATGACCATACTGCATAAAGAAACATAATGTTGGTATTGTACCAGTCTTACATGTGTGTACATCATGAGGGCAGTAATCTGTGAAGTAAAGCTACAGTCCAACCATGGTTATCTAGAGGAAAATAGTTTAGATTCTGTTCCGTGTTTAACAGCTGATCAATTTTATATTACATACAAGAGAGAGGGTGAACTACAAGTATGAATTGCGCTTTTTTCTGTTACAAATAAACAATTAGAAACTGACTTAAAAGGAACTAAGGCATGTGCATGAGGTCTTTACATTTTCCTGGTCAGAAGACACTGTAGAAAGAGACCCATGATTTCTTTTCTTTTTTTTTTTTTAGCTTTTCTGTTGCTTTTTGTTATTTTTTCTGATGGGATGGGGTGGTGTGTGACATTGCGTTGAGGTTTCAGTGACTGACCCCATTAACCTTAAAAACCAACACCCAACCACCCTCCCTACCCCAACCACCCTCTTCTTCCCGCTCCTCTTGGGGCGAGGAGATTACGCTTTACTTTCGTTGCCGTTCGTCTGAGGAGCCTCGTTGGGAACTGTCTTCACCTCGGCTGTGGCGTTCTTCACCTCCGTCTCACCTTTAGTGTTATCATCCTTCACAGTCTTACCACTACGGGGACAAACACAGGAGCGAGAGAGAACCAGAAAGAGACAAAAAGAGAGGAGATTCTGTTAACAGCGAATCACTAAGTCTCTCTCTCACAGCTAAACTGTCTGCTCTGAGCTGCCTTTTGTGTCATTTTTCAAAGAAAGAAGGGAAAAAAAATGGGGGGGGGGCATGCAAGATGCTTTGAGGGAATTTGTTTTCCCTCCTGGAACTGAATGCATTTCACACATAATGGGATCAAGCTCACTATCCTAGCCAGACATCAAATAAGAGTACATGGATGTCACAGCTATTTTCAAGGAACAATGAATGCTGATGTGGAATGAGACAGGGCCGGTACAGTAGGCACAATGCATGAAGGAATGAAAGACTGAGGCATAACCTACAATACAAACCACAATACACAAGAGGATTACACGCCGTCTGGACTGAGCCAAGACACAATGGAAAGAGACTTTAAAGCCATACTTCACTTTAGTCGAACATTTTATGGTGTTAGCATATGTACCCTTGTTGGAATACATTTGTAGTAAATGTGCTGCTGCGGCTTCCATTTTGAAAATGTGGTGCTTCACTGTTGTGTCACATACAGTCATCTCTTCTTCTGTCCTTTAAATCAGCTCTCAAATAGCAATTTTAATCAATACACTTCTCTTTCCTGCTGACACATATACATGCTCTCTGTGGACCCTACAAAGTTAGGCCAGGGACTGCCCCATATACAGGATCCATAAATACATCCAACCCTTACAGACTTAAAACTAAAGCAATGTCTGCCCTGAAGTTTGTGCTAAAAGGAAGAACATGGGGTCTTTGAAAACAAACAGATTTATCCCCCTGGGGGTATGAATGTTGTCAGCAAATTTCATGGCAATCTGCCTGAGAGATTATGAAATACCTTGTATGCAAAGTTGACGCTCTTGCCTGACAGCGGTGCTAGAGGTCAAAGAGTGTCCAAAATGGAAAGGGTTCATCCCCTGGGGAACATGAATGCACCCAGCAAATTCAATGTCATTTTACCAAGATACATTTTTCTTACAGGTGGAAATTTTGGCCAGAAAAGCTCAGGGGGTCACCAAAAACATTAGGGTTCATCCTCAGGAGGTCACAAATATCTGGCTGTTAGTTTTAGAGACACCTTGTCATGGACCAAAGTGTTGGTGATGGGGAGCCTCTGACCTGACAGCGGTGCAGACTGACTGACCAATGATTGAGTGATTTTTTTCCCCCATACCCCAGTATTATCTATAGTCTTAATTCCTACTGTCTTTTGTCACATCTTCCAGTCCTTTAGATTAAGTCCTGTCTTGAGAAATACTTTGTAGGTGTAATCAGGCAACAGATTTCTGTCATGTTTTTTGTACGGCAATGTGTGAAAAATACTGGACCATGTGGACTCAACCAGGCCAGTTGTATGCATCAAAGTAAGGTCATGCCCAAACCCACTAACTAAATTTATACAATTTTGTATTTTATTATAACCAAAACACCTGCCTTTAATCCTAAAAAAGCAAGCAAACTTAAATAAATAAGAGTTAAGTTATCAAAATCCCAAAAGTTCTAATATATTATGCACAACCTGAAGTTAACTGCTATTAGAACATGTTGCAGCTTCCACAAATTAAGTGCCAAACTTATCTGTGTTCACCTTATTATTATTGATTATGATTATTGCCTGCATTAAGGTAATGCAGGCAATAATCTTGACAGTACATAACTACACAGGCCCCCTCAAATCCAGCAAAAGCGTTTAGTCAACTTGATAACATTTCAACCAAAGCGTGTCTATACAACCACTATGCTACATTCATACTCTTGTCAGCATCACTCTACCCTTGATATCTCCTGGACATGTTCAGTTAAAATAATTCTACAAGTTGGATGGTATTGTACAGACTCTAATTTGCCAACATGGGCTGACTTCACTGTGATTTGTCACAGGTTGCCATGGATGTTGCTCAAATGTTACCTTTAAATGTTCCCTCTTCTATAACCAACTTGCAGTGTCCGACCTTTAAACTGTAAAACTCTTTCATATGACACTATCTTTAACTATGTCACTCTCAGGTCAATGGGCACTACATCGCTTTCATGGAAGTTAATTATACTTCTAAGTAATGTACTGTAAGCACTACCCAGGCTATTGTTCTCTTGAAACATAAAAAAATGCTCTTACATAATCAAGAGCAATTCAAAGCTACACTAACAACAGACATTTATGTGTGTGATAGGGGTCTATAGTCTGTGGAAATGGTCTGCAAAGATACTTTTCTACTCAGGAAAGAAAAATGGGTCCTGAGGAAGAGTACGTCACTCAGAAATCCAATAAACCCACAAGAAGCCTGACAAGACATTTCAGTGTTGGGATGCTGAGGAAGGATCACCACATAGATCAGTGGGAGAGCTGTGCTTCAGTGCTGTCAGAGTTATGAAGAAAAATCCCTCCAATGACAAGTTTGGTTATATCAAGGTGATGTTGAGCCGACAAGAGCCCTACTTCCAACTAGCTCTCAACTCCCCATACTTCATCACTGACATCTTCTTCTGGCCATCTGAGTGAGCGAAGCATGAGATGAAGGAGGGAGAGAAAGAGGACTGATTGTCAGTAAGCCTCTGTAATTCATCTTCTGCCATAGCTTTCTCATCATCCTCACAGGGTGTCAGAAACCAGGAACATCTGCCAACTCCTAGGGGCAAAACTCCAAAATATTAACCCTTCATAGCACCACTGAAATAAGGGCTTTCTGCAGGAATCAAAACAGGAAAAAGAGGTGTCTTTCTGAGAGTGGCATTTAATTGGCCTATTATCCTTTATCAAAATGAAGAGGAAGTGTTTAATTGACTTGAACAAGCTCATTCACCCTCAATATCTCTCTACTCTTTCATAGAGTGAACAAGAATTTCTCATTTTTGGTGTGCAGCGGGACTTGAAGCTTATTTTTCCTCACAGGCTCCAGCTAAGACAAACTAAGCTCTGTATCTTTTGCAGCCATATGGTTGTTGTTAATATATTAACTACGGTCAGCTATAGATCGCATTATGTGGCATTCACTTACAAACTCATGCCTGTTTTAAGTTAGCAGTCAAAACAAACTGCGAGTGCATAATGTAAAGTTGCTTACACTACATGGATAGGCATATTTGAAGAACTTGAGGCTTATTTTAACAGTTTTGACCATCATTTCTATCGGTTATGTTAACATTGTACTCATCAAAGTAACCTGGGAACACCACGACATCACTACAAAAAAACACAAGCCAACCGTTTGGCCAGATTATCTAAACCACTTTGTTTGGAGTCCAAATTTTTGTGCAAGATATTTACATGAAACCAAGTAGTTAGTTAAATCCTTCTGTTTCTGTTGAGTCTGTGCGTGTTGTCTTGTTTCTTCTGGAATTTTTCTGTCAAAGTTAACTTTTCACCAAAGACATTGCCCGTTTAAAGACGTTTCAAGATTGAGGATGAGGTAATAGTATGAGTTTATTCATTTTCCCAATCTACTTAGTCCACATCTTAGTTTGTGAATTATATAAGTCATCACCACAGGATGAGGTCAGCTGTAACAACAAAAGTTATCATGTCTCTTCTTTTCTTTCATACACAACAAAGATTTAGAGGCCCTATGAACAAGTAAAAACATCATGGGTCTTCCTTGCCATTGTTGTCTCACCAAAAATTGGGTGAACTTAAAACTCTTTTTCTTTTGCTAAGAAGCAAAATATCATCATTGCTGCTAGAGCTTGGTCCATTGCTGACTAGATGCAGAGAAGAAAATGAAATAGAAATAGAACATCAGAATTTCAGTTCGCACCCAGTATTTTACGATTTTAAAACCAAAGTGAACGCACATGTAATGTCGGTAATAATCCCTCATTGATGGATGTTTACAACAGACAGTTTGGGTGAATTTTACTATCTGCCTTCATTTTCTCTTCAATTTGGCTAACCTGGGAGTTTGTTGATTGTCTGACTGCTTATATTTCTTGCCCCGTTTGACTTCTTCTTTTTTTTTTGCGATGTCACCGTGTTCCCTAATCTTAGCAATTAACTTGGGGAGTACAATCTTATTGACAGGAATGATGGCCACAACTACGAAAATAAGAGCCAGGCGTTAATGAACTGGATTTATTCTTTAAATGTTCTCCATATTAGAATCATTGCTATGTATGCTAGAACTGCTAGTATGAGTAGTTGAGGTACTGCTAGTACTCGTGTAAGTATTGCTGGAAGACCTGGAGTCTCAACAAGTTGTGTTCTAAAAAAAATGCATCACTCACCTATATGTTTCCCATAATGATGCAGCAACTGATTAATTAATTGGGTGAATTATAAAAGAAGCTGTATGGCAGGAGAAAGGTTGACTCCATTAAGTGAACAAACAAACAGGTGAAGGATGGAGATGGTGGTTGAATGAAGACAGGCATGCACTGGTGGCATCCCAATGTATTGTATTCCTGTGCCATTTACCTGCATATGTTATTCTTACAGAAAAATTCCACCCTTAAATGTTCCTACAAAGATCATCAACCTGAGATGTTCAGTACATTCCAGGAGGCATTCTGCAATCAAGTGTTTAAAATAGCTTTGTTTGGTGTCCCCGATTTTGCTTAACCAGCCTTATTTGTTTCTACATGTTTTATTTTTATTTCCCAGAATTACATTCTTACCCCCAGAGAATATGTTTTCAATAAAAGGCGAGTGTATGTAAAAATACAGTATCACTGGTTGGTCACACAGCTTTTGAAAACTGGGGCATGTCTAAAATCACAGCTCTGCTCCCTCTACACTGCAACATGGTTTCGGGGCTGCATTTCATTCAGGGATAATGACACTTATTTTGGTGGAGACATTGGTATCTCTGCCTCTGGATCTTTTCCTACGCTATATATTTTTATTGAACATTGGTGCCAAGCCCACAGCCAAACATATTTTCAGGGGGTGAACCGGCAACACTGTCAAAACTACTGAAAGGCAGCGGTGCATAGAACAGTGATGAAAGTCTAAGAGACTGACACATTTTGCTGTTATTTTTAAGCTTACTTTTTTGTAAACTTGAGCTCCTTCACAATGTAATGAAGATGAAAAACCTTTCCGATCTCAGCCACCCGATTGTCTGAGGCTTTTAGCCCCATTTTTCACTGTGTCTTATTTATGTTAATCAAACTTTGTCTTGCTTATGACCAAGTACTGCAATAAAATCAATCATAAGTTTGTGAAGTTTTTAGAAAACGATGAAGCCAGATAATAATTTTAACTTACTCAACTAAGATTCAGAGACAGTGAAGAGATGGTAACAAATCACACTTGTGGTAGGATCAAACCTAAAAGCTGCCTACTGCGAAACTGTGCATGTGGGGATCTGACACCAAAACCACTGTGTCTGCATTTTAGGGTGGATTTTTCCTTTAAAAATGGCACACTTGTGGGCTATTGGGATGTGACCAGAGCAGAGGCGACAAGTGGAGAAATGGGGATATGGCAGTGTTCATACTCATTTTGGGCTGGTGTGGTCGAGTCTGTGCACAGGGCATTGGGCGCATCCTTGGTCGGGCCATCTACTTCTAAGTCCTTATTCTTGGTGCTGTCAGGGGCTTTGACTGGGTCACGCTGGCTCTGCGGCCCGTCGGCATTAGCAGAGGGCGAGGTGACTGGCTCTGAGACAGGGGGTGGTGGGTTGGACGAAGGGGGAACTTTAGGGTTGTCGCTCAGGTCGACCAGGGGCCCAACATCAGGTTGGGTGTTAGCTTTAAGCGAACCAGACTGGGCAGCAGGGCTGTTTTTAGGGGAGGACTTGGCAGGGGCAGCTTTGGTTGGGCTGGAGGTGATGGTGGTTAGCGTGGTGCTCTCGCTAGTGGGACTGCTCTGCGCCGTGCTAAAGCTCTCAGCAACTGAATTAGTGGCAGTGGAGGGAAGCAAGTTTACCACCGGGGAGGTGGTGTCTGCAGCAGCAGGCCTGTTCGGTTGGGAAGAGCAGGACAAACAAGGGAGAAGAGGGAGGAGTGGGGAGTGGACACAGGGGAGGAAGAATAGAGCCACCAGAAAAGTGAGGGAAAGAAAGAAAAAGGACAACGAGAGAAATAAAGGGGTGGAAGGAGAGTGCAGGTCAGGGCATAAACAAGGCAGAGTGAGTGCTACTGTGCTGCAGTGAAAAAGTAAAATCTATACAATCAAAATGTTAGCAACAAAATATTTGTGGAGGGGTAAACAAAAAATAATACAACAATAAACTATAGAAATGATGTAGGAGTTTCAGGATTAGCATGCTAATGTGCTTTTCACAATAAAGCAAAGAACCAGGAAAAAGAAAGGTTTGTTGTTGGTCTGAATGGGTTTATTAGCTTGGCAACCCCACTTAGGACTAGTTTTGACACTCCTAAACTTTGGTGTGAAAAGATGAAAACAGGTATCTATAGAAACTATAGGCTTCCTATAAGGTTCTATAAAGTAAAAGACCCATAACATAAATGTATAGAGATATAAATTATAAAATGTGTTACTTTTAGGCCTCTCAGTCTTAAATTACACAATTCAAAACAAAAGTGATAAGTTGTTTGTTTCTTTATTCAGTATCACAGTTGTGTAAGGGATTAGGGGTGTCACTTGAACCTTTTCCCAATATACTGTTGTGAGTTTGCGAACTGTGGAGCAGCATAAAAACATAAATTGCCAAGAAAATCAGAATTATGAGATAATTGAGATAAAAATATAATATGAGATAATAAAAATTATTACTTTTTTTTTAATGGTCATGCATACAGATCTGCACTTGCAGACCTAGGGCTTGTTGAATGTTGACCTGGTTTAAATCAGTGACTTTTACTGCACAGTATAAGCAGTTCAGCATAGTTTGAACCCATGTTAAGGCAGAGTTGACATGGGATACCATGTCATACACAGAGATAGTGTGCAAAAGGGGTATTAAATCGACAGAATGACATTGTTTCAGTACTACCTTATGGTGTGTACAGATGAGTCTTGAGTGACTGTGTCTCAATATTTGAATCAAGTTTGGGCCTGACCAAAATTACATCCATAAAAATATTTTTCATTGAGCAAAACCCAATCATATGATTCACCTCTATCAAGATACTAAGCAGATAGGCCCAAGTCTGGGACACCCACTAAACTGGGGAAGTGGTCCTGTTCCATACTCACTCAGGTTCTGTTAAAGGTGTGGTCTCGTTGGGCTCAGTTGGAGCCCCTCCTTCTTGGTTTGGGGTGTGTTCTTCCTCCGTTCTCACCTCAACAATGGGCTCCTTAGACTCGTCTTTCCTGTTGTCAGAGGGCAACAGACTGTTAGCAATCTAACACACTAACTCTATTTACTGTTAATCTGTTAAACATGGGCAGATCACAGAAGAGCATGGCCTACTAGGTCAGACAGGCAAAGTGTACATAATCTATCTCTGTTACAAATGTCCACCCCACCCCACACATGTAACAGGAATGTCTATTTAAAGTAACATTCCGGTGATCAGCAGCAATGTAAAACAAAATTTGGGATTAATGGGCTAAAACATGCAAAAACACTGGTATAGTCCTTTAAGCAGTCAAACACACTGTCTCATTCTCTCATTCCAACATTTGATCATCCTCCACCTGCTCAGATTGTAGGTTTCCTCTGGGGGCTTGTCTGTTATCATCACACTGCTCTCTGATTGTGCTGAGCTTTAAAGCGTTCGCTTGCTGGGAGTGACATGTAGTGCCAAACATCAGCTCTGTACATATCATGATTCATTCTCAATAAGTCTGTTTCATGTGAGCTGTTTAGTTGAAATATTTATTTGTTGTGCTGTGTTGTAAAGTTCATAGCTGGTACGATGAGAGACAGTTCAATATATTTAACAGAATTTTTGATCAACCAAAAGCTAACATGCAATAAATGAATTTTGACGTGATTAGATGTTTACACGGGTAATCTGTTAAACACAGCTCTGAATATTTTACTGTCAATTCCTGCTGCACACTTTAATTGTGGCATGCTGTTTTCAGTAGTAAGTCAACCTATGCCAATTTCAATCTGTGAATTTGAATCCCTTTTCAGTTGGAATTGCAATTGGAAATTATCCCCCAAAACATCCCTCTATAATCTGGGAAAGGCAGGATGTAGTCTAGTTGACCAACAGAGAGCTGGTGATTCTCTGTGGGGCTGTCACTATGAGCAAATAAAAATGATTGATCAAAAATATAAAATAAAGTGTCATAAACTGGCAAGGATGAAGTTCACTTACGTGAATGCTGCCTTGCCTTCCTCAATGTCCTTGCTCTTAGCACCCGGCCCGGCCTTCCCACAGAAGTTAACAGCAATGCACATGAGGAGTCCACACTTGTTGAGGAAGTAGCAGGTGACGTCCACGCCCACCAACAGCAGGAAAAAGACAACAATGAGGATGCCTACGATGGCTCCGGTACCCAGGCCTGAGCCACCGCCCATGGCATCTGAAGGGCAAGGGCAGGGAGAGGGGATACGCAAGTACAACAGGCAAGAAAGACAGGGGGAGAAGAGGAGTTAGGAGAGAGGAAAGGGTTTGACATGAAGGAGAGGGGATAGAAAGAAAGTTAGAAAGAGAGAGGGAGAGAGATGATGAGGAACGCAGTCAAGCTTTTAATACACTGCTTCAGGTTTCAGTTGTCAAGACCTCAAGTGTGTCGTTCCTTTCAGAGGGAATTTGGAGACAAATCATGCCAAAGCCACCAGGAAACTAATACACAATAAAACCCTCATCTCTGCTTCCTATATAGCAACTTAATATTTACTTTTGAAAATCATCATGGCCGACACGCTTGAGGTGATCAATTTCACACACAATCACAGAACTTACAAAGATTAAAAAACACACATCTAAACATCAGTATGTGAAGACAAACTGGATCTACATCATCTAGGGTTCTATATTATGATAGTATACTATATACAAATTGTAGTAACCCTTGAACTCTCACGGCAATCCATCCAGTAGCTGTCGAGATGTCTGGTGCAAGAGGAAAAGCCGATGATCATCAAAGTCATTAGGATCAACCCTGTCTACTAGAAACTATGCTTATATACACCTAATTTGTTTTGGCAGTTACATTTTGAGGGATATGTAATTGCTGTCAGGATAATGATTGAAGGGAAAGTATTTTCCAGGGAACAAAGCGCTACATTATTGTACCCCCTGGAATTCGTAGGGAGGTGGTCAGGGTTTGCTGTTGCAAATTAGTAGTACATAAATGAAATTTCTAGGAGACAGGGTTGATAGAATACATTGTCTGCAAAGTTTGTGCCAATCAATCTAGTAGGTGTTGAGATGTTTCAGTGATGGTGGTTCTGCTGCTGTTGGTCAGAGGCTGTTCAAAGATGACTAACATGGTTTGGCTATTAATTCGGCAGTGTTTTGAAAATTGAACATCATTAAATCCC
Organism: Macquaria ambigua; assembly: GCA_008360985.2. NCBI lineage: Eukaryota > Metazoa > Chordata > Actinopteri > Centrarchiformes > Percichthyidae > Macquaria > Macquaria ambigua. The sequence continues at coordinate 98,361 of VMKM01001319.1, read as the reverse complement.
TGCTGCATTGTAGCGATGTCTGCTACAAAAAAGGCAATGGAAGACTTTCATGTAGGAAACTCAGGCAAGATTTATCAACCTTGCAGTTTCTCAGGTAAGATCAACACAGCAGAATAGAGTGTAAATACTACATATCATAATCCATAAATTATACATAATTTTCAAGGTTTCTTGGCCTTCGATCAAAATACCAAAAACCCATGGTAAATGATACATTTTTTAAGTGGCACCTTTGGTTTTTAACATTCTGTGCTAACTCGCTTATTGGGAAACATTGCTTCACATTAACAAAGAAATTCTTGCAAGCATCCATGTTCTTACTCTAGTTTTTCAGAGGCAGACAACTGGAATTAACATAAATTGTAATTACAATCTATCAGCAAGGAATACATCACAGGAAAACAATACCCATAACAGATTTTTTCTTTGAAGGTAATATAGGAGATATACTTATAGTACAACTCTTATAGACCCTACAAAGAGAGTTATCAAACAGCTTTCATGAATTTTTCTTAGTTCCCATTCAATCTTTTCTTTAGCTGTTCCAAAACTTTCTTTGGAAACGTAAAGGTTAGAAAGGGTTATCTGAGCAGCTATTTATCTCAACATATGCAAGCAGTCATCACATTTATAATTCCATTTTGAGGGCAAAGTGCAAATGCAGGTTGTTTTCTTCCACAGATTATTCCACATAAACAAATGCACATGCATTTTATAGACAGGATAGAATAAACAGGATTTGAAGGTCCAAGGCGGTTCAGGCTTTGCGGCTTTGCACTTCAAGGGCAGCTTTCTTAGCTCTCATCATTCGTTTTGGCATTTGATGACATTTCTACAAACCCGGACTAATAAATGTGTTTTTAATTTCCATCTTTGCATGCAACCTGCGAGCGCATTTCAGCAGAAAAAATATCAGCTGAAGATTCTTAAAGGAAAAAAGACGGAATCCATGCAATTTCGGTGACCTTAGTCCATCACAGTTGTTCATCACTTACATAACACTCGGCCAAATGTTGAAACAGGAGCGGCAAAACCTGTGCTGATGCCATCAATAGACATCAACACAAGTCAGTGTCAATGAAACTGCATTGGACAGTGTGCGCTCAATTATTTAGTTGTTCTCCATTCACTTTTGGAAAAATCATGATGACGAGATTGAACTGTCTAAAAACATTTTAACATGGGGCCAGATTTTCACTTCACGGGGACAAAACACAAGCTACTTACCACAATACTTCAAACAGGAAAAACCTTTGTGGTACAATATTTACTTACTGACTCACAGTCAATCACCCTGACAAATATGGTCATATACAATCACATCAGTAGAAGATGTAGTAGCATGCAGTATCTTGTCTCACACAAGTCTGAAGCTTGCCGTCGTGTCTGCACTGAGAATGTAATTTACATACTCAGCTCTGATTGGGTAGTTATTTTTTCATTGCCACTGTACCGGCCACGATGAAGTAGTTTATTGAAAGTTTTTCAACGCGTCCTTTTCCTTATTCAAGTCCCGAGAGCTCATTTAAGTTATATCAGACAGAACTGGGAAACCACTGACCACGACAGTCATCATGTTTAAAGTACTTTTCCATAGTTGAGTGGAGTTGAAAACTACGATTTCCGTTTCATGAGGGAATCAAAATGAGCTGTCACCAGGTTGTTGCTCCTGTGCGTCAGAGTACATTTGCATAAAGTTGAATCTTTCTCAACTTACCCACATTGTGCTGCTGGGTGCCTTTTGACTCTTTGAGGAGTGGTGGGCGGTATGCTTTTCAAAGTGTCCACCTTAATGTTGTCCCATGAAAGGACATAAAGGTGGAACAGGATGCAGAGCCGGCTTTAAAATGTCCCTTCTTAACCAATGTGTAAATGGTAGCATTTATATAGTGATTTTATCCAAAGCGCTTTACACTTTGCCTCATGCATTCACACACACACAGACACACATGGACTGGAGCGAGCTACCATGCAAGGGACCACTGGGAGCAATTTGTCTTGCCCAAGGACACTTTGACATGTGGACAGGAGGAGCTGGGGATTGAACCGCCAACCCTGTGATCAGTGGACAACACACTCTACCTCCTGAGCCACACCAATATGTTTGTCCCCACATATGAGAAACTGTTTTTATGAAAGTATATTACTTAATAGAGCTCTACCACACCAGACAGTCTTGTCAGAACCCAATGAGACATGAAGGCTTTTCATTAAATTAAAGTCTCTCTTACATAGGTGAGTGAGGCTCTGCTTAAGGCAGTAAAGATTGTGACTATCACTTGCCATGTCTGTAAAGTATCAAGGGCTCATCAAACTGTCTGAGGAGAACGTGAGCACTTTGAGGACCATCTGTAAGTTTAAGTAAACCGATAATACCCATGTCCCTGAAGATGGGAGCAGGAAACGGACGCACTGCAAATATGTTTTGCAGTTCTGTACCACTGGACCTACAGTAAGAACCCATATGTATAAATGAATGAAAAAGACATTAGAACTGTAAGGAAACCTATAAGTGATGTACCTTGCATTTCTGCACACATTCTGTTAAATGTAGTTATCACAGCTAATAGGCCAAATCAATATCTTTCGTGCAGCTACAACAGACTTTGATCAAAACCATCAACCAGAAACATCAGGATTAAGTGTCAGTTCCTCCAAATGATGAATGTGTCCAGGCTGCTAAGTTTACCCTGGCTTCCATTATTTACACCCTGAAATTACTTTGGTCCAGTTTATGTGACATATTTACCATTGACATGTAACATTTTCCAGAATTTATGAGTTGACCTGAACGCACTGTTAAACAAGTGACTAACACAAATTAGGGCAAATGATGGCCACACTTTTCTGGGCCTTTGAAGTGGGACAGTCTTGTTGACACATATTCAGTCTTAAAATACAGACTTCAAAATAGACGTCTTTAAGAATCCTGTAGACGTTTGGCCTTCAGTGGCACATGATTTGAACTCCTGTACTTTTTGAAACCTAGCAGACAGCCACTGTAGCACAGGCTTTGCAATGATTGATAATGTTTCTTTTTAAATGATTCTTTACGCCTCTCAAACATGTTATGTTTGTGTTTACTGCAAATGTATGACAGATACATTTTCAAGTGAAAGCACAGCCCACTAGACATTTCATTTATATTCACTCTCTTCCTCTCCTTGGCTGCACTGTAGTAGCCAATCCATAATTTTCTCTGATGGCTGTGATCAAAATAGCAGGAGCAAGCCACAGCTCTGTGTACTTATAGGTGACGACAGTGTTGCAGACAACACTTGTTTTTCCTCTGCCCATTGCTTCATTTGCATTTTAACAGGCACAATAAATCATGGCATCGTGGCATGTATTCAGTGCCGCGGGGGGTTTTCTCACCGAGTGCTCTCACTGAGGGAGAAACCACAGATCTACCTGTCAGGATGGACTACACATACATTTCTCTTTACAGGCTTGTCAGGTACAGTACTGAGCCAGTTCCCCAGAAGACTGCTGATAACAGACTGCATGTGATAAGCCTCAATTTCACAGAAAACCACAAATTCCTGAGAAATCAATAACTGGTCACTGTCCAGCATAGACAATCTGCCACACTTGTGTACTTCTACATTGATGAAAAACCTTTATATTGGCAGTTAATTTACATATCATTAGAATGCAAACAGACTTTTATATTTAACCTCTCAAACTCTACCTGGCCCTACGCTGGCTCTGTCTTTACGAACTCATGTTGTAAAGCATGTTTAAACACAGAAATGTATTTTAACAAATCCAACAGAGTCTAAAGATACCAAATATTTCAGGCTGAATTTGAGAAAAATGGGTATAAAATGATGCCCAACACATCTACGATATGTGCAGGGGATAGATTGGTGCAGTCATAAATAACATGGTCAAATCTAAATGAAACTAGTCATTAGACTGTAGCAGTAGAGTTAAAAATATTTTGTGAGCCAACGCTTATTATACCAGAGGGACCACATACTGAAACATCAACAGAACAGTCTCTATCCACTGAAGAGCAGTGAGGATTGCACAGATATTGCAAAGACCAAAAATGCATGGCACAACATATCATATTATGAGGAGCAAACATAGTGTTCAGTTTTGACGACTAATATGTTCATATCCTAGACAGAGAGGACACGTGGTTTGACCAATATGGCCATTAATGTCAAACCTGAGCAACCCTCACTGAGCAGAGGAGGGGGACTGCAACACCACCCATCTACTCTGCATATCTCCAACACATCCAGCAGCCCCGCCTAGTGGTCGGAGGCATCACCTGGGTTACAGCCATCACGCTCAAAAAGGCATTTCCATTAGTACTTCTGAACCAGTACCCTAATGCTGAGTCCCAATTCTAATTGTACAAACTATGCAGTATACTATAGTAATACTCATATCATTATGTCTTTGTGGTCAGTATACAGGAAATCAATGTACTTTGTACTTACAGGAAAGGATGGAATATGTGCACTGACGGACATGAATTAAACTGTGATTTTTTTTTTTGGTTTTCTAAGATCACTCTTGAGCTGTCTCATCCCCACCAGCAAATTGTTTTAATCATGTGTAGCTGTGGGAAGCTTCTCCATCTCTTTTCTGCACTGCATTATGGAAAATAGTGTACATCAACAGCACACTCAAAAATCAAGCATTTTTTAGTCTGCATACTGACTTTACTATGAGTGCACTTCATTTCATCAGTTTTCCCATTTGAAAACACTACGCACTTAAAATCCACTCAGAATAATTATGTCTTATAGAATTGGGACACACCCTAAATCTTTGATGACTCTCACATGACTGCCATATGACCTCAAGGACCCTCAAAGACTCTTGTGTGACTTAATGGTGTGAGTAACCCTGACAGGTTTAAAATCCCCTTGGATTCGCCAAGAGCCAGTCACTGATGCAGCCTTTTAAGTAGGGAAAACATCTTCACCTAGTGCCACAGTCCAGAGAATAGTTTTATTTCAACCCAATGTTGTACTAACTGGATGAATGAGAAAAATCTACAGATAACAACAACATGATTGCAATTTTGATAGAGTTTATACATTGGAGCAAACAAATACAGATTATATATGTGATACTTATACTAAAGTGTGGGAAAATACCTTTTTTCTAAAATTAAGGAGGGATATATAACTATATAACAACTGGTAGTAAGATATGTTAATAATGTATGTTGTAATCCATGTTCTAGTTAGTTGAAAAGCTTTCCATCAACCGTTTATTTCACGACTTTTACTATTACTATTTTTTTCATTGTTTTCCTTGTTTTCTTTGGTTCTATTTTTCCATCTGCTACTCTTTTTTCTTTGGATATTGCATTGGCCTTATTTGGCTGAATAAAGTTTCTTTAATAATTCACATTTGTATACTCCATCAGAGCTCTGCCACAGTGTGGCACTGCACCACCATTAAAATAACATGAACCTCAGTTTCTGTTTTCTTTTTCGGGCACAAGGAAGCAGAGTGATGCTGACAACTGACTCTCCCTCTGACTGATTAAGATCTTTGGAAACTCTTCATGCAGGAAGGAGAGTGTGTGGCTGGATGGGATTTCAAGCATTTAAATGAAGATTTCAGTTACTAGTGAGGCAACAGGCTTTACAAACTGATGTGTATATGAGCTTGAAATACAAATTGCTGACTAATTTTCATGAAGTAGAGGATGAAAGGAGGAATTATTAGGAAAAAGTTGAACTTTACAATATGTCTAATTTAGTGACAATATTGTTAAACAGAGATGATTAATGTAGGTTTTCTAATTGTTTTATGCTTTTGCCATATACAAAATTCTTCAGTCAGAATTAGAATATGAAATTTTCATCTGATTACAAAACAAAAACAACACGCAGTCTTCTGTAATAAAAACGCTAAGCTGTGGAAAATGACAATTAAGATGATGAAAGACATGAGAAACTGTGGAGGAACATTTCTAGATTGTAGAATAAATACAACATGTCGCTTCATTTCCTATACAAATCTGCTGATTTGATTTTAACTTCCATCCATATAAAAATCTCATTAACCACATCAAGCTAACACACTGAGAAAAGGTTTCGGGCTATGCAAAGAGAGCGAATCTGAAATTCCTGAACAATAACAGCAGCTCTTACAGCTGTAGTCTGTATGCAGTGGGCGACTGCACCATTTGCTGCAGGGAAGAGAAATATTCTGTTTATATGCAACGCAAGTAAGTCTGATGCACACACTTAGATGAAGATCCTGATTAGCAAAAATGAAAATCACTCAGCACTGATCAGCACTATCATTACTCAGTAGGCACTGATGAACAACAGGAGGGACCAACAAGTGACAAAGAACACCTCAAGGGTGTCGTAAGCTCTTATTATCCTTGTGACAGAGCTTAGTTGAGCTTAAACAGCAGTGCCAGGGATAATAAACCGAAAAAATACAAGTCTCATTTTAGATCCCAACCCAGGAAGGAAGAATGGCCTTCTGGCCTTTCTTCCTTCCTGGGTTGGGATCTAAAATGAGACAGAGATGGAAACTGCCCAAAGGAAACTACCAAAAGGAAAAAAGAAACTATCTACAGGTATTTTTTCCCCCTCTTTGCCAATATAATTCTTCATCTTTCTTCTCATTCCTGTTTGGGGAAACAGGGCTTCACCACATATCAATGTTATTCTACCTTCAGGCGTATAAGGTCGAAGCAAGCAAGCAACTTTTATGGCGCTTCTACATCCTAAGTAACAAGCAGAGAGCCTCTTGAGATTCATTCACCTTAGCGTTCCCTCCAAAGCCCCCTTCAAAGGTTACAAATCAGATGGAAAAACCTTTGACATTTGCTTTTTGGAACTGAAGTGCTCTTTACTACAGACTAACGCTGCTTCAAATGGAACCTTGTGAGTTTCTGTTTTTCAAGTGGGAAGTCGAGTACATGCTATGCTCTGTGTTTAAGCACTTACAACCCATGAGAACATCTTTGATAGGCAACTGACAACGAAAATATTCTCTTTTTGTAAAACAGTAAATTATTTTATATTTTCTGTATTTCAACACTATGCTCAGTACTAGAAAAGAGCAGATGGCACACACACTATGAGTGGGGTTTTTCATGTATGACTCATCTCATGAACACAGTACACACCAACCCATCTGTACCATATCATTTGGAGTACTAGAAAGTAGTAGAACATCATGGCCTTGAAAGAAAAGGTCTATCACCATAATGCAGGCACTCCACTGTTTCATTACCAAGACAGAGAAAACAATCACCATTCACATCTGTCTGATTACTGAAAATGTATCAATGCTTTATTAATTCTCTCACATTGAATTGTTGTTGATCATGGCTGTAGGTGATTCTAGTCTCTTAATTTATGCATCGCATCCTCTCACCTCTGATGACTCAGGAATGAGTTGTAGAGCAGAGTGTGGAACAAATGTTTGAACAAATGGAAACAGTATAGAGGGCTTTGAGTAACCTCCACTCTGATGGCCATCTCTGAGATCTGTAGCTCTTGGTGTAGCTCCCACTGTTAAAGAAGAGTGTTTTTTAAATTTCAAAATTTACTGCTTGACTACCTGTCGTCGCAAGAAAAACAAAAGTATCATTTGATCAAATGCCTAAACGCCAGTGGCTGTTGGAATTACGACTCCTGTCTGTCTGTAGCAAAGGCAGAGCTAGCGTGCCATAGAGCCACAAAACTTCAAAAGGGGGACGTCCGGGTGCATGTACTTCAGGGGTTGACAAAGCATGTGAATTTAACACAGAGGACTGCTATACTCATATGGGTTGTTTCGGAAGGCAATTACAAACAACCTATTTTGTCGTTTGGTTTGGAGGACTTGTTGCAATAGCATTTATAGTTATTCAATTTCCGTGTTGTTTCTGACTGAACACTGAATACATCGATTTCATGCTTAGAGCATGTTAGCTAGCTGTAACCAAAATCTGCTCAGCAAGCCATCACTGCCATGTGGCTGCTGCACATCTGATTTGTTCTAATGTTTAGCTAGTTGCTTTTTCTGCTATATTAGGCTGCTGGATAGTTAGCTAGCTATCAAAGCTAAATAAAGATACATCTCTGAATGTTTTGAAAAAGAGATCATACTGTTATGGATGTAACAACCTCAATTTGGTAACAATTCCACCATATCAGCCTAACTTCTGGGCAAGCTTCTTAATTGTGAATACAAGTTTAACACCTCATTTTAATAGATATAATGATGTTCTATATTAACATTCAAAAACTACAGCTCCAATGAGGTGTTAATAGTGCACAAAAGTAGCTGTAGTTACTTTTGTTGCTAATGAAAAGAGCATTCTCGTATCTTTGTTAAACTTCAGTGTTTTAATTTTTAAATTTTTAAGCCAAACGTTGATTCTAAATGAATAATATGAACAGAAAACCCTGGAATTAGAGAATTTCTAGTTTTAGTTTCACAAAAATGTGTCATGTATAATTGCAAAGCCTCTATACAGTATATACTGTTTACCATTTGTTCAGTTTTTGTTCAAAATGCATACTGTATCTTCATCAATTAGGCTATAGCCAGGCTTCTAATCTTTCAACATCTGGGTTTAACAGTCGTGTGTGGTGTAATGCAACACTGAATGCAGAATACAGACATTTTGTTAAAGCTCCAGAGGGAAAAAAAAGGGCTAAAATCAGCTTCACAATCCAGGCCTTGAACAGTCAGCACAAGTCAGCACTGTGTCACGCATCTTAGTATGTTTAGTCGCTAAAGCTTCAGGAAGCCATTACTTTCATGAAAGAAAAAGAAACACAATTTATTTCAACCCTACAATGGTTACATGGAAATACACTGATATGTACTTACAAAAATGTCTCAGAGAATAGAATAATTTCACATTGAAAATGACATTTTTAGTGTTTACCAGCTGTTGCATTTATGTTTTTTAGACATTTCTCTGCTTTCAGGTAAAAAGAGAACATGAACCGTCAAAAAAACAGCTGATTTCTTGAATTTCTTGAAGGTCAGTTTGAAAAGAGTATGTACACTTTGTCACAAAACATGATTAGTTTTTCTGCACAACCCTCTGCCCTTTCCTGACAAGGCGGTTACATAACAATGTGTTTGAAAGTGAGCATAACATGTTGAAAAGTAATAAATTGTCTTGGAAATCAATACTCTGACCAAAACCAATATTAAATGTTTCTGCAAATGTTATCTTTCCTCGTTTTTTTTTTTTTTTTTTTTCCTGGCAGGACATTTCAAGCTTGTATCCAAAAAAACCCCAGAAATTAGGCACAGCATTTGTACTCTTCACCTGGTTAACACATTCATAATGCTTGACTGGGGAGCTTCAAAGCAGCTGCATAGCACATTCATGAATACTGGATCATGCCTTGTGTCAGCTTTCATGCAGTGTTCATGCTTTCATGTCATTTGTGACATAACAGTGGAATGATGTGTCTCTTTAATAGGCAATAAATTCCAAAATAAAAGTCTCTTTACAATTGCCATTTCAGGTTAGCACATTGTAGACACATAATCAGACAGTGTAAGATAATTATTCTATTTATCACCCCTCTTAAGATCACATTAAGGCATTATGAATGTGTTACTAATCGTATCTAAAACAAAGCGGCAAGGCTTTGTCTACATTGTGTCCCAACAGAGCACCCAAAGTCCAACTTGTAACATTGACAAAACCCTCTAAAAATTTCCCTTTCTGAATCTATTCATATACAACATGAAAACAGATGATGAAAACAAAATATTAACAGAATCTAAATCCCCAAAAATTGATAATGATGCAAGTACTGAGCACCCTGTAATAACGTCATGAAACCAATGTCTTGACTCTTCATCTTTTTTTTTTATCTTGTGTGTGGCTGCACAAGGGTCAAAAGGCATAGAAAGCAAAGGAGTCTGGGCCCAAAGATTTCAAAGGCTCAGACTATCCTCTTTCTCCTTGAACGGAATCAGTTTATGAGAGCCAGAGCACAGTCAGCATGGACAGCAGAAGAGCTGCCAGACTGTATGTCACACATCGGCAACCGAGGGTAGCTGAGGTTGTTGACCAACCACAGAGGACAAATATATATTTTAATATCCACATCAGAGTTTTTTTTTGAGTGATAAACATAGCAGTAAAGTGTGACAAGAAAATAAACACAATAAACGCAAAAACAGAGAAAGAAATTTGTGTGTATGGCAAATGTCATGGTCCATAGGTGCCCAAGAAGATCACACATGAAGACAGGAAGAGGACACGGAGAAAAGGGAAGCAGGAGAGAAAGAGGGAAAAGAGGGAGAGAGATAGAAAAATAAGGTCAGAAATACAGAAATACAAGTCTGAAAGGTTATTAGAGACTGAACTGAGGGGGAAAAAAAGGAAGTCTAAGTTAGAGGATCAAAGTAAAAAGAAGTCATAGCATGTTAGTAGCACGGCAAATGACACATGGTTCATGGCAGGCATGGGTGGGAGGTCACAGAAATGAGAGTAATGGGGAATGACAACAGAAAGGAAGACATTTCAAACGCACTACAGACCAACCTCTCTGCTTTAAGGTTAAGTACAAAGGAGGAGAGTTTTTAATCAGCCATGGTGCAGATCAGTGGCAGAGTTTAGGATAAGATAGATGACAACCCGGACGCGAGAGCACATCCACAAGAGTCAGGCTATTATCTCTCGCTCGTAATGGCCAGTGGTGTAATGTAAGGTAAATGCAAGTATATGCTTACTTGCCACTGATGCGTAAACCTGATCCAAAAGCCTCATTAATTCACCCATTAGGTCATTAATGGAGAAATTATGGACATAGTAGGGCCTCTAGATTTTGTTATGTGTGTCTTTGGAAGCGTGGGGCTAAAGGCTGGTATACTGACCCAAAACAAAATGATAATTTCAATATCCAATCAGCAGCTCCCTTCTAAGCCTTTAAAGTAGTGATGCTGGTTTGCTCAGCATCATACAGAAATCTTTTAATTATGACATATGGATTTTATTCTGATTAATTAATTAATTTGTATAATTGTAACAGGGAAAACTCATCTATTACTGACAGAATAAATTAGGTGCATTTCATGTTATGATTTACATTTTGCAACTTTGCAGATACATTTATTAGAAAAAACATATGCGGATCAAACTGTAATCCGGACGACATTATGTTTCATTCAAAACATATTTGCCGTTGCAGTTTAGTGGAATATAAATGACATTTCTAGGAGACAATGATGGAAAAGCCAGCAATCCCCTAAAAGATACACACGGTTACAGGTGTAACAAAAGAGCAGAGATCACCAGGTCAAGAAGAAAACAAATGTGGCAGCTCTTTTGTGTTGAGTGAAAAGAAAAGCATTATTTTGACAGACACCTGTTTTGTTCACACGATTCTTCAGTACTACGAGCGCTAAGATGGAAAGGAAAGGGCAGGGCAGTTTTCACAGTAGAGCCACTTCTTCAGCTACCATTACACCACTGGTCATGGCAGGGAGAATGGCCCATGCAAAACCACACATCCAAAACAGAAGCTGGTTATGAAGGTCAGGTCTATGACATGGATGAATGGGTGATCTCATGTTATCAAAACTGCAAAAGTTAAAAGCTGTTTTTTTTGTAGTTTTACTCCTATGTCAACCTTAGCTGGGGAGATTTGGATGGATCAGTTGTCAACACCTGCCACTTTTGTGCGAGTATTGACAAATTTGCAAAGACTGTGTTTATTTTGACGCTTTTTGGCATGAGAATTATGATGGTGTTTTATCTCTCCACAGCTGGCCAGCATTCTGCCTTCTGTGAGTCTGTGGCATGCAAATGCTGCCCAGCTGTACCTGCACAGAACAGAGATTACACAAGCCAAATTATATTAAGGTTTTTTGACACAACAGATTCAACAGGTAATTTTTCCAAAGAAGAAGGTAGCTTAACACTGAGATGTTTTCAGAGATCCTTCATTCTAAAATACATTCAAATCACTTTGGTCAATATGTTTTTGTGGCATTTTGTGTGTGTGTGAGCATGTGTTTGAAAAATAAAAAATAAACCAATTGAAACTCAACTTTGGATCAACCCGGCATTCACAATTTGCGTCACAGTGCCAATTAAGCGCGTATAGCCAGTATATATTTAAAACAGAGCAGCTGTTTTAAGCCAACATTACCGAGAACAGCTGTGAAACCTACTGAAAATGAAATGCAGATGTTGTAGCTAAAAATAAACCTCAGTAATTTCCCACGTGCCTTGAAGTGAAAGAAAAAATAGCAGCAACTTGGAAATAACACTAAACATCCCAAAACAAAAAAAGGGGGACTGACTTGGATGAAGCCCATGTGAACTTCTGCTCTGGTAATATTACAAGTGATCCAAACCTCCCACTGCTATATGGCTGTTGCCCAGCAAGCGCATGGAAAAGAAAATAACTGGTTTCTTTATTTGCCATGCACTGGCAGCCGTTGCGTTTTAGAGTCTTCAGTAAAGAACAGACAAAATTAATCCAGTTGGAAGTAGCACCATGCACAAGACTGTAAGGGCTGCATCCCCACCTAACTAGGCCACACACTGTATATTCAGGTCAGTCACGGGCCATGAGCTGTGAGACCCACTAAAGCTGGCAGTGGAAGAGAAAGATAGAGGCTGATAGAGAGAATGTGGGAAAAAAAAGAGCCTATGGGAGAGTTTGTAATATGAATAATGGGAGAGCGAAAGAAAAAAAAAAGAAGAGATAATAAGTAAAACAGGGACAGGACAGTAAAATATAGAGTAAAAAACTCAATCTGAATTTTGGTTTTTGACTCCACTAAACCTACTGTATCTATTGATGATGATTTTAATTTTTTTGGTTAATTGTGACATATTTAACTTGAAAAGCTGAAATGGTGATATCTTTTATTAATTAAATGTTATAGGTTCATATGTATGATTGGAAGTTTCCCTCAAATTTATTACACAATTCATTTTCTTGTCATAATATAAGTATTTAAGCTAATTATTGCTTTTAAATGTTCTAAAACTCAACTGTGAACTACAGTGACCAGTTAACAGGGAGGACATATTAGGATTTAGGGGCTACTGGGAATGTAATTTAAGTGTGTTATTTTTTTTCCCAGTAATTGGTCTATCTACACTGGGAGAAGGAAAACAGAACACTTATCTCAATCTTGCTTAATGATTACACCATTATTTAAATGATAGAGCTGGATTGTCTGCCTGTCTGTGGCTCTTACTGAAGATGTACATTTTTCAAAACACATGACAAATATCACGTTTAGGGATTTGAATGCATCATTAGAATATTGAAGATATAATAAGTATATATAATATAAGTATTGTAAGTTTTCCCAGGTTAATTATTGTCTGCCTTTCTATCAGCTACTATCATAGTCTAACATGTTGGTACACTAAAATAACAATAATATATTGTATCTAGAATATTACGGGGCATTACTTAGCTTTGAAGGCATGACATAATGGTCAACATTATGCATTCCCAATGTTCAAATCTAGTTTGTCAATTTTGTGTATTTTTTATGAGATTCCTTGATGTTCAACTGACAGTTGACAGAAAACATGGTCGAAGCAATTAAGATCTCTTTTGTGAGGGAAATAAAGGACGGGCAACAAAACCGTGAAGCTGAAGGCGAGGATGGAAGAAAGATAAAATGATACAGAGAGACAGAAAATAGTTATTTTTCAATTTCCTATCCTTTCAATAAATAAATCAATCAAAATAAATAAATCAATAGAAGATAAAAAAACTAGTTGGATGAGAAGTTTAACCTGTTTTATAGCTCAGGTATAGTGCAATGGGGAGGCAGCCCAAGTTAAAATGTGCACCATACACACAACAACAGAGCAAAGGCCGACCGTGACCACCTGGGTAGAGAAGTATTTGGTATTAAGTGGACAAAACGCTCTGGGTCTGACTGATATCTGGTGTGACTTTGTTGCTCACTGAGCTTGAGCAGTAACAGCTACGTTATAGGAGCTACTGAAGACCAGGAGAGCAGAGTACCATGATGCTGAGTTTTATCTGTGGCAGCAGAGCATCGAGGAGGAGAAAGGAAATAGAGTGGGTACGCCTCTGCTCCTCATATGGATTCAATAGTTTTTGTTGATCTTTTTGCAGCCTGGCCTCTGAAATTTTGTAAAGTGAGCACAATGTTTTAAAATGCAAATAAGGTGCTCCGTGCATGAAAAAACAGAGGGATGTACTTCTCCAAGAGGAAAGGATTAGGTGGAGGAGACATAACTGGAAACAGCAGTCTAGTCTGGCATTGACAGTAGAAAGAAAGAGAGTACAGGCCAGCAGTAAAAGGAAAATAAACTTCAGATGACCCAGCTTCAAGTCACAACTTGTGTATTTTTACTGACATGAAAGCTTGACTTTTCACCAACCTTTGAGGCACACATGCCTCTCTAACTGCTGATGTTGATGACAACACATGAGCAGATAGCTTTGTTGTCTGTGTTTAGCTACACACCTACAGTATGTGTATCTTCCTCTACATTCCTCTTGATATTGTGTTTAAGAACAACTGAAAACCAGAGATTCCTTGCATTCTTAAACTTACTTGGCCCATTGCAGAGACACCCTGTAATTGTAAACTATTGTAGAGGGATGTTCTCTGCTCCATTGCACGGAAACAAGAATAACAATCCTACAGTCCTATAAGCAACAACTGTCATGCCAACATATTAAGTTAAAATAACGCCTCATTCTGCTCATTAGCCATAATTCATCTTTTATAATTGGTCTGCATGTAAACATGTCCATTCCCAATGTAGTTTAGTTCCCTGAATCTGACCTTCATCTTAAACAAGGGTTCACTCACCACCAGTTGACCACTTTTCATGTTATAATAATGTCAGATCTAATTCATATTGCTGTATCCTTTCAAGGTGGAGAATTATTTTCTTCTGATTATTCAGTACAACACCTTGAATTGTGCTCATGAGACTGCGCTGTCTCTTGTCATTATAAACCTACTCTATAGGCCACAAAATTACATGTAACTTTTTATTGCTTCCAGCAAATAATATAGTCCTTGTTACCAACTGCACTAATAAGGACAGTGAAAAACACACCTCCCATATGCAACATACTGAGACAGATGATTCATGTCAGACCCTACAGCCAGCAAGCTTTGAATAAGCACCTGGTAATAGTCAAAGATCCAAGTAATAGAGCTTTTATTGGTCACGGTGGAAGCCTTTGTGCACTGATGCTGGTGTGTGTGGATGCTCAGGGTGGGGTGATAGGAATAGTACCTGGGATGGTAGTGGGCTCTGTAGCTGTTCTGAAGGAGAAGATGCCAGGCTCCGACTTGCCCTGCTGATTCTCTGCCACTACATGAACCTCATACTCTGTATTCCAGTCCAGGCCGCTCAGCATCACATACTCACTGCCGTGGGGAAGGCGGATCTCTGGTTTCCACTCAGATACATGCTTCTGAGAAAGGAATGTAGAGGGAACACAACTCAAAACTGGATAACCAAGTGAGGTTGTGGTCATCCTATACAGGTACAGAGGAAAGTGTAATTTTGAATCATTCGAGAACAATCCCATTCTCTAGCTGGTCATTGTGCACAAGATAAAAGGAGTGCATTGTTCTTTAATAACTTCACAAACAGTTTAAGGGTTTACAGCACATTTTTCAGGTTCATTTATTTCCTTTTCAGCGCAAGACATAAACCATGTGAAATAGAAACGAATCTAATTCATATAGAACTTGACAATAACAATCATGTAGCTCCAAGAGTAAAATCACTAATTTGGGAGGTAAATTGTTGTTGAATAATTTTAGCTATCAGGTTAGAGATGGTTCAGTTTAACTATAAAATGATTTGCTAAAATCTAAATTGGTGAGACTTCTTAGGGGCAACACACAATAGAGACATGCCAACTGCTGCCTGAGAAGACGATTTTGGAGGAAATTAAGTTTCTCAGGACTACTTCAACATTTTGGGAAAGTGTATTTGGTGTTTTACTATGAGTTAGACGAGAGGATCAGTATCTATTTTATCTCTGTGCATTAACTACAGAGGTGTATTAGCACAAAGGGCACCCTCCAACAACTTCCAGAGCTGTTATTCACATGATGTATGCAATATTTGTAGAAACATAACATGAGACATTGTAGTTTAACAAGCAGTTAGCTACACACTACTCAAACACGTCTCAGATGTAAACTTTTGATAGTTTAATGTAAAAACTTGTACCAGTTCAGTCTGAACTAAAGGTACAGTTACTAAAGCCAGTTAAAGTAGCACACTGACTGAGGCTGGGTGTCACAGGGGGAAACCACCCACCAAAACTAGGCTCAATCCCTGGCAGTGGTCCCTGTGGCTTGGTGTTCAACCAAACACAGTTGTCAGTATTCAGTGGTTGGAAGCCAGTGAGGGATCATGGCTTACTGGTTAGTCTGTCTGAACTGTCCCTTTCTGTTGACAACTTCCCCAATGAACTGTTCATTCCAAAGTTCATCAGTTATTATACCGTTGTTTACACGTACGTTTGTCACTTCGGGAACATAATTATATTTTAGAAAGTACAAACTGTAGGGGTGCAAAATGGAAGGGTGCCTTAATGTACTTGGGAGTTGTTGTCAGCTGTATTCTTTTAGGCTAGCAGTTTATTCCTGCCTCCAGTTTGTTTGGAGAACATTTCCACGCACTGCTCTTTACCAATTTTTATGAAACCATTGCAAGAATTGGACATTTAAAAAAAAGCAAAACAGCAAAGTGGTACCAAATTACCTCCTTGCCCTGTATACTCACAGCCTTGTATCTGATCAGGTAATGTTTAATTGGGGAACCGCCATCGTCCTGCTTGATCCAGTTGACCTTAAATATATTGCCCCTGTGTTGGACCTTGACTTCTAGTTTCGGGGCACTGGGTTCCCCTAAACAAGACAAACCAAAGAATTATAATTAGTTGACATAAATATGGTTGTTGCATTAACACCACCCTTAGCCTCTAAGCACAAGTTACCTACTGTGCTTTTAACCTTCCTACTGTGTATAAGTGTGCTTGTGTTTTCAAGGTCAGCTAAGCTAAACCTTAAACTGATTGCCAGTCCAACTGTTTTAATATGCTTCTCCTGTGTTTTCTCTTCTCAAATGTAACAGGCATTGTAATCAGAGGACACTGCAGATTTCAAGGTAGTAATCACAGTGTGATTAAGGCTTTCATCCTTTGTTGGCCTAAAGTAACAGATGCTGTCCCATTGCTCTACTGAGCTGTTAAAGGATCAAATCCCTGCAGATCATTGGCTCCAGTGCTCCATGCTACCATGCATTGACTGATAGCAGACTACATGATAACATATTACAGTAACACACGTGTTTGAGCAATCGCAAGCCACTAACATTATGTCAAAAGCAAGATAATATGAACTTGTACCAGATGATATGTACCAGCGATACAGGAAAATGGTAATTATCTTAAAAGAAATGCGGCCACATCTTGCTAGTTTATGTAAGAGAATGGTAAAATTAAATGTAAGGAGGGGCAGCTCACACACATATGCTCTATATGAAATTAAAAGCTTTTAGCTTTATCTAACGTTTACACAACAGTTCCAATAAGCTCCAAGCATGGACAGGGTTAGAGTTAGGGCTACATTAGCGTTAATTTGAGTACCATTACATAGTGTATGCTAAAGGGTTAGCATGGAGCATCGAACCCAATATCCTACCAGGGTCAAATCAGTGACTTTGTTGTCAATGTTCTCATCCCTTAACAGCTTAGTTTAAAAATAAAGCAATCAGCATTAAGTTTGGTTGGTGTGATACTCCACCATCTATTTGATTATGAAGCTCTCACCACCTGCAGACTTGAAAAGTGGGTGTAAAACATTTATAGCTTCGAGGATTAAGATGCAGGTTGTGTATCTAGATAAATTGTTTGCAAAACTATTAGTGTTTGGAGCTTTTTAAACAAGTGAATGGACGGCAGAGAAGTAGATTATGCTGCAGGAGAAGTTTGATTTTGTCAAGTTTCTATGGACATTTTGATACTTACTTACTCACAAAAAAGACAGCATCAGTCGTGTGTTCTAATGCTTAAATATGATTTATCTTACGCTACCCTGGCAAGGACCTTTAGTGGTCGTATGAATTATGAGTCTTGTCTGTAAGAAGCAAAGGTGGCCTCAAAACCTCTTAAGGAGGATGTTGGGTTGATGAACGGGTCACAGTGTTGGACTTTGACACAGGAGACTGCTGTTTGTTTCCTGTTTCTTACCAACAGTCCTTGTTGGTCTCTTTTCTCCTTCTTTTCTTAACCATGACCACACTCTTTCCACAACCTTAATGAAGCAGATATTTTAGCCCAAACCACAATCTTTCCTTAACTCTATCCGAGTAGTTTTTGTGCCTGAACCAAACCAAACTTTAACCATGGAAGTGGCACTTCAGGAAATGGTCAAATGAATAATTTTTGTAATGGTGATTTGTAATGATTTTGGAAGGCACTAACAAACAATGTTATCCTGCCCATAAGGGTATAAAATCAGAAAACACTCAAATGGGTATGACAGTGCATTTTGTCATTTGAGTTTAGAGAACTTGTTGGAACCAACATAAACTCACTTTTCAAGCCTACAGTGAGGGAATATTTGATTATCAAAGATAGATTTTGGGTGGAATATCAATTTGAGGGCAGCTTGAAGAGACAGAGGGCAGTGTGGCTGCCTCACAACCAGTGGCTGAGATGTTGTTCTCCTTGAGGCTCCTCATTATCTGCTTTGTCCTCCTGAGTAATGACTGCTGGGTCGCTGGATAATGAGCCTTTAGGCCTTGATTGGTACATGTTACTCTATTACTTTTAATAATATATACATAGTCTTGTGGGAGGGAAGGCTGAGGTGTTGTGTGAACGTGTTGTGATCTTGGCTTTTACTCTCGTGCCACTGTAAGGGAGGAGACTAACAACCCAAACTCATTAATTACGTACATATTGGTTACACACAGTTAGCCTTGTTATTATATTAAACTGACTACCCCCTGATGTTACAGCCTTTGCTCTGTGCTAACAATCTGATAATAACAGCCCATAAGCAGGTGGCAGAAAAACTAAACTATATTTTATATAATCTAAGACATCATGCCGATTTGAATATATGCCTTTGTTGGCAAGTCATTCAGTAGGTAAGGAAAAAAAATAACATTGGCATACATTTCAAATGCACGCAGAAAAAAACATTCCTGTTTCCAGACCCAATATTTAACAGTTTAAACATCTGTGTTAGTGGTTGTAGTTAATTAGATGAATATGCATGAAGGCACTTTTTCTTGATCGTATGTAATCATCTGAGCGCACTGCCTGAAAACTGCATTCCACTAGACTGGAGTGAGCATGACAGATGCTGGAAGTGAATCAGACAGTGCTAGTTAGTAACAGCAGGAGTAACATGGCGGCAGGTAGACATTCAGCAGTGTTATTCGTGGGCATCATTCTGGGTTAGGTCATTTTTGTTTCTAAGGCTAAAACAGAGAAAGGGGTGGTTAGAATGAGAAGCTTCTCCATGCAGGCTGGACATTTTTGGGTGCTGCTACACATTCAGAGGGGAAACATGTGGAGCACTGCCAATGACCTCACACTGACACACATGTAGGAGGCGTGGTTCCACATGTTCCACCCGTTCTAATACAGCATCCTCCCTCATCTTCCAGCGTACATTGAGAGATAAAAGATAGAAATAGAAATAGAAAGAGTTATTGAGAACATGCTGTTGGAGACAGAAATTCTTCATTTTAGTTTTGTAATGTCAATTGTGCAGGTTCATAGTTCCATCTGATACAATATTTAATGCTAAATATCATGTAACAGTATTATTTGAGCCAATATTAATATTAATTATTGTGAATAAAGAATGTAACACTAACAATTAGCCTTTACAAACCCCTATCATCAATGCAATGCTTCACAACTTTAAATCTTTAGATCTGATCCACTTAATGATACAAAAGTTTTATATCATTTAGGAGTACGTGCAAACTTTTTTCTTAGACAGAGGTAATTCAAAGAATCAGAATTCTGATCTGAAAATCCCTACCTGAGTTTATTCTTAAAATTCTGGCCATTTACTCAAATTTCTGAGATAAATATAACGTAAATGTATTTTTGTCATGTCAACCAATCCTCTGTCATAACTTTGAAATGAGGAACATTTATTAGTCCTGTTGCATTTAGTAAATTAAAAGCATACTTTTTCTTAATGTGTTTTTTCAGTTCTTTATGTATATGTAGAAATGCAAGTACCAAGAACACATGACACCAAAGACACAGACACATGCAGACACGACCGACATTTTCTTTGGGAAACAGCAGAACAAGAAGAAGAAGAAGAAGAAGAAGAAGAAGAAGAAGAAGGATGCAACGAGAAACAGAACTTGCATGCTGCAGTAATGCAATGGGTTGCTGTGAGTCCAATCAGTGAAACACTGTCAGCTACAGTAGATCATTTGGGGAAAAATAAGAAAAGTTAGCTTTGTGGGGTGAGTATGAGGACTGTGTTTAACAGTGCGTGCCATGCAGATTGCAGTCAGTGGCACTTTGTGAAGGTGCTCCTGTGATGTTTAAATGTGATTCAAAACAAAATAGTAAATAACAAAAAGGAAACATTTTCATGAAACAAAAGATCTGCTGGTTTCACAAAGTCAAATCTGTGATTTGTAATGCTACCTGGAGTGAATTTTGGTACAAATTAAAGTTAAAATAAAAAAGCAGGGCTGTCAAAACCGACATATTTCTGATTTAATTTCTAATTAATGTTTTATATAAACAAGAGTGACAAGAAAAAGCACACCGGGGAATTAAAAGTGTGTTTGGAACTACTAACCCTGCTGTGCCTGAATCTCTGTGTGTCACTTAACTAATCTAGGCTAAAAGATTTTGTTGATTCTCATCCAGCTAATCGAGTTCTTCATTTGTAATCTTGGTTTAAGCTTTCTTCATAACTTTGGTTTTTAAATAAATGGAAAATAAGTGAAACGTTTAAACCAGCCCTCATATGATTGGCTGGCACAGCACTAAGCAAACCAACGTGAGAGAACAAATGCAAAGTGAGATTTAAAAAACAGAATGAAATGTGTGAGCCCAATTACAATTACATCTGTAGCCTATGTTGTATCCTTGCAATCTACTACACCTAAAATGAGCAGGTATTTTGGTGTGTGTTTCAAAGTATAAATGTTTTCTTTCCAGTAAAATAATTTTAGTAATCCATCCAATTTAAATGACAGTTTTATTGGTGCCTCTATGGAAAGGAGCGACCATATGAGAAAGTCAGGTCACAGATGGGTAACATTAAAAAGTCTTGTTCATGATGTAGTTCACTTTGAATTAGAGTTGAAGGACATGCTGTAACAAACAGCTTCAGACATACAGTATCTTAGCTAGCTCTGAAGAACTTAAGTCAAAGACTCCATTTCCACCTGGTATTAACATGCAATCTGTATCTGGATAAGAACACACGCATGTTAACGTGGGTGTAAATGCGAGCAGAACGCACGGGGTCAAAGAGTTAACAATCACACGTCAAGCTAGCTCTCTGGTGGCGCACTGGTGTGCATTTCTTAAATTATTATATTAGATTGCCTATATAGAATTCATCTTTAACAAGGCACTATGAGGAGAATAGTCTTGCATTGTTACTTTATGACTGCAATGGAAAATGGGCAAAAGGATCATAGTTGACAAGAAGTAGGAGAATGAATGGAGATGATGAAATACTGTTGGAGTGAAATAGCACATGTTTACTAAATGTTTACTACATATTTGCAGGCCTAAAGATGGATGAAAAATGTCCAAATAAAACTGAAAGTGTTTTAATGTCTCACCTATGAATCTAATTTAACAAAATAATGCCTTCTGAATGATCATTGCTGATCTAATGATCTCAAACTAAACAAAAAAAAATTTACCTTCTGTTGGCCAGCGAAGACGACATCATCAGCACCATGCAAGAGCCACATGACAAAGTCACATGATGTGCACGCACATGAATGGTTGAAAGGAAAATATAGGGGAAGGAGGGTAGGGCAGAGGCGGGGGGAGCACATGGGAAACATACAAAAGATTGTTGAAATGATAAAAAAATGGCAACATAATAAACAAATGAACAAGAACGTTAAAGACAAAATGACACAAAAGGAACACAAACAACCAAGAGAAATCCATAAATCCATAAACTGATTTTTTGAATACATATAAAAAAACATGTTACTGAATACATGAAGCAGTTGCACACTTTTAGGTTTGGTTTTCGGAAACATGCAGGATATTAATAATTAAACAAACAAATAAATTGATGTTGATTTTAAGATACATTAGAATACAACCAAAACTGTACACCCACAATTGCCTCATGCATCCAGATAACCAACAGCTTTTCCTCTGACAGATTTTACACAGCAACATTAATGTCCAATCTGAATTTGAAGTATGGTCGACTCTAACACCACGACTGCCACTGAAGACAAATTAAAGATATAAAAGAAAAACAAGGCAGTTTTGGTTGGTTTGCCTGGGACAAACAAGAAATTGGGATCAAAAGAAGAACAGAGGAAACTCTGCAGCTTTGAGAATACAAACCATGCCAACTAAACATGATACACAACACAGGAGACAACGGTGTGAACACATGAAACATCAGGAGAAATAAGGTCTGCATCAGATGACGGTCTAAAAGCATCTGTGACATTTGCTCTGAGTGATGCACTTGCAGAAAACACAGAGTAGTTGCTGAAGCATATAATACATGTATATGAACAACTACATCCTAGGTGAATCTAATGTAGAGCCAAGGATGTATCTGAAAAATGTTGTTAAAGGTGTGTTCAAGGGGAAAGATTTAGTTAGGAACACTACAAGGACATACACTTCTAATACAGTACATCAGGAACTCCACAATAACAACATTAGACATACAACAAATACTCCAGTGACCTTGAACCAAGCACACAAGTCATGTTTGTTTACACACTGTTACCTCAAATGTTGCTTTAGGGTTTGTGTAAACCTCAAATTAAAGCAATAAGCAGTCAGATATAAATGCTTAAAGATGTAATCAGTTATAATTTTATTGGCTTTTTGCACAAAAAATGATAAAATATCATCCCGGGCTTGCAAGTGTTGCAGTGTATTCTTTACATTACTGTCTGCATAGGCAAATCCTCAAGACTAGTGTGGACTGCTCTGTCATGAATGTCAGATGATCTGATACTGTGTCTGAGCTCAGTGGACACAATGATTAGAAACACTGAGGGGCTCTCAAGAAAATTCAAAGTCTACAGTGACAGAGTGGTTTAGATAAGAACTACAATATGTAGCTGGCAGAGAGGCAGAAACTGCTTCGGTAGAGAGTAGAGAGTGGATGAAAAAGCAGGGTGGTCCCTCCCGTTCTACAGTCATGTTTCGAGGTAGACTAATGAACAAATTTAGATGAAAAACAAACAAAAAAAGACAAGAATAGCCTACACGAGATATCCTAACCAATCAGTGGTTATGACTGTAAGCACTCTTGCCATCACACAATGTTTGATGTTCACATTAAAGCTACTTACTATCAGTCGACTATCGATCAACTAACTTTATGGTCAAATGTTAACGTGATACCTACTATCTCTAAAAATAGCACTTAAATGTCAGCAAAGAGGTTTGTAGCCACTGATCTACCAAGGTCTTTCACTTTGACATCTGCATTTTCACAAATTAACAGGTCACAGCAAACCTACTCTAAATACATTCCAAACTCATTGCACCACAGTCAGAGGAGTCTTAAGTATGTACTGTGATTTAAATCTTCACGAACAGACCCACTGTGTTAATTATGTCGTACACAACACTATAGTCAGGCGGTTAGAAGGACAACCTTCATGTCCTTGACAAATGTTAGTAAAATCATCATCTATGAGAATTCAAGACTGTTAGCAAAGCTATTAAGTTGCCAAACTCAGTTTGCTGTTTTGCTGTGGCTATACTCTACAGAGGGTGTATGAGCTCTCCTATGAGCCACACCAGCAATAAATGAACATGTACACTAACTGTGAAGCCAAGCAGGTAAGAGGTGAAGAGAGACACACTGCACGCTGTGCGACTGGCATACTCACTATGAGCCATACTGGTGGCAGCGATAGGGGGTGGTATCTCTGATGAAACTGAAAGATGGTGAAAACATTGTGAGAGGAGCTGGAGTCCTCCTCGACAAGAGCAACTCAGTGCTAGGTCAGTTTTGTTTTTGTACTGTCTTGGTGATAAGGAATTCCTATAGAACAGTGACTCCTCTTGTTTTTCAGCATCTGTTAGCTCATCCACTGTGCTGACCACTGTGACGCAACAACATGGACTTCTTACAGCCTTTTGTGTTACATCCTGTGTAATGGGAATGTCCGTGTGAACCAAGACATGTAAAACACAAGGCCTTTCTCAATACAGAGTACGCCAAGTTCAAAGTTGTGTTCTTGGGAGTCCAAACTTGCAAGAGGAGGGGAGGACACAGTACGATCCATTTCCAGCTGGGACAACAGCGTTCTTGCTGACATCCTTAGCTCAGCTGGACTCAAGTGGTTACTCTTCGACATAACTATACACCTGTTATCATCACTGTAATGTATATTTACACACAATTAGACCAAATGTAATACCATGCACTAAAAAACCCTCTGTTTTCATTTACATTATTAATACATAGTATTTGTTTTTTGTTTTTTTAAACTGTGGCAGGACCTGTGAATGCTATTGTACAACGTTAACTGCCCAATAAAAACATTAACTTTATCTTCAACCAAACCAAATTGGCAGCAACAAATATCAGAGTTTTATATCTTGTGTTTAAACTGCTGCAGAGAAGTCAGTGCTTGAGATGTTGAGAACTACTGCCATTGCCTTGGACCAAGGCACAGGAATTTGCCCCTGGATGCTGGACTGTGGCTGTCCACTGCTCCTTAATAGTTAAGATGGGGGGAAATACTGAGGACAAATTTCAATTTTTAAAACAGAATAGGTTTCCTTATAATGTTAGAGCTAATGCCTGTAAGCATCAAAGGAAATTCTTATGGAAACCAAGATAAGAAAGAACAATGACTGCTTTCTTTCAACTATTTTGCAGGGAGTGACTTATGTGACTTGTCGCTTGTCGAACATCCTATGCTGCGTTCTTATTTGTTCAGCAGTGAGTGTATAGTGTCAGCTTCATTTCTTTTTGTACCTATGTCAACCGCCTTTTGCCTTTCTGGTATTCGTTGTTTTGTTTACAGCAACAACTAACAATTACTTTAAGTTGTCAGATTTCTACAAAGTCTAGCCTACACTCTTCTGAAGCTTAACATACTTACAAGCAAAACACACACACTATTATTCTCCTTAAACCAAGATAATGTCAAAGGCAGTGTTTAAAAAAATGCATATATATATATAACTCATTGGTCCAAAACTGAATGCTATACAGCAACAAAAAGTATTTCTTGTGGGCTACGATGATTGCGTTTTCATACACACTAGTATCCCAGTTATTATCAGTCACAGCCTGATTTTAGAAACCTAAATATTCAAGCTGGTCATATTCCAAAAGTGATCAAAACCAGGAGAACACTCTTGGAGACTAGAATGAATGTAAACACTGAAGATTTGAATCCAGACCATGTGGACTGCTATACAATGGTCATTGTTGTGATGCAGAAAAACAAACACCAATCAGGAATTGGGGTTTTAAAAGCAATTTATAAAACCTTTTCCTGAGCAGCAGTATGCATATGCTCTGCCAAAAGAAAGCTGCAGCTCTTCCCCACCTGCACCTCAACAGAAACTAGGAAGCTATTTCCAGTCTTTCTTAATATGCATTCCTGTGACCTCTGAGACACAACTGTCGTCAAGCCTAATGGTAATACCAAAATAAAAGCACACCGTGAGCACAAATGGGAATGCTAAAGATTTCTGGGAATTGAAGGCCTGAATATTTAAACCTTATGTTTCCATATGGGGCCATTTATGCACAAAGTTGCCCCAGCTTTTAACATTATTACCAGTAAATATTCTAATTTCACATTAATTAGCATATGATAATACTATTGTATTCCTCTTTGTTGTCTCTGAAGACTGTATACCTTCTCTGAAAACCTGATATAACACTCGTTGGCTGAACTGCTGCAGTGCACAAGTACAATATACTTTATACTAGAAAGACACCAAAAGATGTTACGAGCAAGCAATACTAAAGAAGCAAGGGTAGCTCTAAGGACAACGGTACAAATAACTCACTTGCTACAGGCTGTAAGTCTGTCATAGCAATTGATCACACAGCTAAACAAACCTGAAACCACATTAGAGCAACAGAATGGACTGCTGTCAGGATAATTATTACAGCAGCTAATGAAATGAGTTCTGATATTTATGTAGAAAAAATAAAATTCAAGGTTTTGGGGTTTTGGGGTAATGATTTCTGTGGAGCTTTCAATGGAAGACGTCATAATCAAGAAATGTGTTACATTCACATTATTGTGGTACATTTCTTGAATCATCAAAGCAATGTTCTAATATAGAGAGAAATGGTCAAAGTAAAGCAAATAAATGCAGTGGCGATGGAAACAAGTACAGAGGAAAATAAAGCAGACAAGACAGGGAGAAAAGAAACTTACTTGTGAAAGAATACCCTGAGAAGTCCAATGGAAAACAGAACAGATGGAAAACCATGATGAGAAAACAATAAAACAAAAAGAGGAAACAAAGACAATGCAATGAGAAATATAAACAATGAAAGAGGGCAACTTTGTCCTGTCGCATCATTAACCCGCTGTCATATGCTACTGTGTCTTGTTGGACTTTCTGTCTAAAGCAAGTCTTGCTTCTCTTTGTTCTGCAGCTAATTTTGACTTTGATAATACGGGTACTGTATTACCCTCCAAATTAGAAATGTGTCTTTTTAATGACTTCAAGCTCAGATGTGACGTTGGTTGTGGTAGGGATTCAGTGTTTTCTTATTAAAAGGACACTGGGTTTGAAAATCTCCCCATGCTAGTCTGATGTAATATAACACATTAAATGACAACATGCCTACAATCTAAACTGATTCCTCCGTTCTGTAAATGTAAAGTTTGAGCTCAACCTCAAATGTATACATAGTTTATACAAAAAATAAGTTCTAGTTAGACTAGTGTAAACTCCATAAATACATCAGACACTGTTTTTTGCTGAAACATCGTCAAGTAGGACAAAGCCTCTCTCAGCTTTAGGGAATCAGGCAAAATAAGGAGGATGCTGAGGAGGGCTATTTCTACAGAAGCCATGGGGTGATGAAGCACAGATGGAAGCGTGACATAGAGGCTGGTACAAACTAAAACAAAGATTTATTCATGACCCTGATTTAAAATGCTGACTGAGAAATAGGTCTGTTGTCATCTAATTGTAGCCTGGGTAAACTAGCTCCACAGCGGATAGACGGATTAAAGGATAATTCTGGTTTATCACAATTTGAGTAGTATTTTGAGTATTTTAGTAGTATTTCATCATTTCCATCTGTAATAATAACATGTAATCCACCAAGTAAATTGGGAGTACAATCTGACAGGGCAAGAAACACAGACGAGTCAGACAATCAGAAAACAAGAGCAAACTCTGACATTATCACCCAGACTGTTATCACAGTTTACAGACCGAACTTCGAGTTCAGTTTTGACCCACTGTGCTTACTGTAGTTGTGCATGCACATATTTCCTGCACAATGAGGAATTATTACCAACATTTCTGGTGCGCTCACATTCGATAAAGTGGTTTAGATAATCTGGCTAAACTGTTCGGCTCGTTTACAACCTTTCTGGTCATCTGACTGTTTCCCGACTTTGTTGTAGCTATGTTGCCATGTCCCAAATCTCAGAAATGACTTTGGTGAGTACAATGTTATCATAACCAATAAAAATGATAAGTGAAACTACAAAAATAAGACCCAAGTTGTGATAAAGCAGAATTATCCTTCAAACTCTGAGTTTCTCACCTCATCATCACCTACCTCACTGCCATTTTGTGTGGACTGTTCAAAGATTTCTTGTGCTGCCATGTTGATGACTTATTTCAATCCACATTGGAATTAATGAGTGCGACTAATTGTCTTTAGGAAGTGACAAGTGACGTTACAATGGGAAAAGTTAGTCTATGAAATTATTTGGTATTATATTAAAAATGTACTTGATAAATGTAAATCAGATCTTAGAGATGATTGGGCATGATTTATACTTCAGTGAGAAGGCATTATCTGACATAACTGCACATAAATAAACACAAAGTTGACACATTATACGTCAAGCCGACACATTCTGATTGGTGATAACAGGTGTTGCGCACCTGCTCTTTGCTGTAAGGTTGCAGATAATGCCATATGTCTAACACAGCTGTGATTTGATGCTGGATTATTCACCAAGAAAAACTTCAATGGAGGGCGACAGCAAGTCTCTCCAGAACATCGAGCAAACTGGTGTGAGTTTCGTGGTGGTGGCCGAACATCATCTGCCTGACAAGTATGTATTCTCCTTGTATCTCCCTTATTCTGTTAAGGGGACTCTGACTCCTCTCATACTTTCTTTCAAACACAGTTAAATAGAAAATTTCCTCCACCTCCAACATTTCATCATGCGGTGCCATTTCCTTCACAAAATATAAACAATCTTCAGCAGGGCTTGACCTCTGGCTGCTATATTAACAATGCGCACCGTCACTGAACTATAAATACAGAGCTGACACCTCTTCACACTGAAGTATAAATCAGCCTTAAGAATGCACAAGTACTTTCCAGAAAGCTTTCACTAAATCACCTGAGTTGTGGGCTAAAAAGGCAGGGCTCTGCAAAATGGAAGTAGGCAGTCTGCCTTCCACACTGCAGACATTCATGAGGAAAGAGGCACATAATACTGTTCAGTGATGAAGGGTACAAAGGTTATACTTTGCATAGTTAACACTTTTAACCAAGTTGGATTATGAAGCGGCAGTGGCATTGTGAATTATCGTTCCTTCTGGCCTGGCTGGAAAAGGACTGCACTGGGGCTTGGCGTGAGAATAGAGGAGTGTAGGGGTGAAAGCATCTGGGCTCAGCTAGAGATGAGCAGGCGGTAGAGTGAGCAACAGCATTAGGTTCAAAGCATTGGGGTCAGAGGAGCACTTACTGAGAGTAGGAATACCAGCAGTGAGGGCAGTACTTACGGACTGGCTCGGTCTTGAAAGTGCTGGCCGGGCTGCTCTCGCCTTCGCCTTTGCCATTGATGGCGGACATCTTGACCTCGTAGGTGGTCTCTGGCTTCAGGCCAGCGATGGTGATCTTGGTCAAGTCTGTTGGAGGTGAGGTGGTGTTATTCCATGCAGGCATACAGGGAACGAAGAAATGGTGAACAAGGAATCAATAGATTTGTTCTTTGTGTGCCAATGTGTGTGAGATAATGCATAAACATCTACTATGATTAACTGTGTAGGCTAAATGAAAACCTAGTCTTCAGGTATTCATGTAAAATGTCAGTGTCTTTTGTGAAAAACTAAACACTGTAAACAGTAACATAGGCCTTATTAGGCATTTAAACCAAACAGCTGATTCAGTCATTTTTTCTTGGGAGGACAGTCTCCAACACGTCCACCAGCATACGATTCAAAAGCAGAAGAGTCACTAAGACATTAAGACATACTGTTGTTTTTTCCTTTGCATTTGTGAAATGAGTTCACTTGTTTACTGGTGTCTGTGTTTGGCTTGTTTTGCCTGGGATCTTAAGCTTGCTGAGAAGCATTTTGTGGAAGCTAGTGGGGATCCAAATAAAGTTAAAGAATAAAGTAAATGTGTTTACACAGAGCCTTATTTTTTTTTTAACTAAAAATCTGAATAAAAACATAACTCATATATCTTACTCAAAAGTGCATAAGTACTTCCCTTGGTTACTATAATATACCATTGCAATTACCTTGTTATTGTCTTTTTGTTTGTTCTGGTTGTGCTTTTGTTTGTTTCTTTGGCTCCCTGTTTGCTTTCTCTTCCTGCTCCTATTACATTCGCTACCATCATTTGTACAGTATATATTTCCTGTTGTTCTGTTGTGTCTATTTTAGACTATGCCTACCTATCAGTACTATCTCCTTTTTCACTGAATAAAAAAACAAAAAATAACTTAATCTGGTTATTCAAGAGTTTGTTTTTTCTCAGATGCCTACTCTAGCTTGATCCAAATTAAACATGTTACTGCTTTGATATATTGATGTGTACATGTTGATCTCACCATAAAACATGGGACTGAGCAGTACTTTCTTTTACCCTTGGTACTGTGATCATAATTTTTCCCCCTGCGTTGGAAGTCACCTGTGACTCCAGAACGGTTTATGTTTATAGTGTACGTACTGCATGACATCACAGGAAGGCTAGAATATACTCGTAACTGGATTATCCACGGAGACTCAGTCACCAATGGGAGCAAAGACGGATTGTGCAGACCAATAAAATACTTGCATGTAATGGTTGCCATTGAGCACAGCAAAGCAGACCAGCATCATGAAGAGCAAATGCCAAGAAAAGGGCAAGCTCTAATTACAGTGGGGTTCTGTGGTTTATGATTACTAGTTTTATTGTAGAAAAATAAAATTAAAGACAAATCACAACACAAAGGGTGTCACGTGTGGTACAGAAAGAAAGCTATTAGGAAAGCCTGCTACTGTAATCTTTAAATGTAATTTTCATGGGCGAAGTGAATTCATTTAATGACCCAACATGACACATTTTGATAGAAATATAATGTATAATGTGAGAATAAGTGTGAACTTGTGGTGTTGTTTTTCTAGAGGTAAAAATAATAACATTTCGTAATTAAAACCTACTACATTTCATCAGACAGACGCTGTTATTTCCACATTCGCAAGGAACCACACAGATGCACACATATATACACACACGTGTTTCTTGACTTTTCTCATAAAAAGCCACTTGTCTGATATCTCACTGTGTAATACAAAAAATAGTAATTTCATGGATGAGAACAAATTTAGGCTCCGGTGCAAAACAGCTGAGAAACATTTTTTCGATTACAGTGACTCCGAGAAAATTCTAAATGTGTTGTGCACATTAATGTCTCAATGAGAAGGACTTTCAGAATGAACCATGCATAAGTGACTGC
This sequence comes from Macquaria ambigua, assembly GCA_008360985.2. Lineage (NCBI taxonomy): Eukaryota > Metazoa > Chordata > Actinopteri > Centrarchiformes > Percichthyidae > Macquaria > Macquaria ambigua. Next base: position 67,277 of record VMKM01001319.1, on the reverse strand, counting down.
TTGGGGAAACTGTATGAATACAGCTAAAAAGCATAAGGCTAAATTAATTCACAACTGGGATTCTAGCACCACCAACATCAGTAAAACTGATGTCACTGCTGAAACTCATTCATGTTCAGATGAGATTTCCAGCCGACTCGGAGTAATTTACTACTGATTACCACATGCTGGTTTCCTCAGCTTCCCTAAAAGGTTATCTCCACAAATCATAACAATTGTTACAAATTCGACTGACTCTGGTGTGGGATAATAATTGTGTCGCTACAGTGCATGCTTACTGCAGCATCAAGGACGATGTACTAATGTCTGAGGAATCAGTCTTTGAAGGTATTAAGGCAACATATAGCATACATGATTATGGTTACAGGCTTAAAGCTGCAATAAAAGATAAGATATACTTTTAAATATGCAACTTGTTTCACTTTAAATTAATTAATAAACCCCAACAGTGCCTTGGCCTATTTCTAACATTAACAGGTAATTTGCCCAGGTTTTGAGATATCTGTCTCTGATTTCTTGGAATGAATTTGGTTTGTGGTGCTCACAGCATTGAAAATGCCACTAGCCACTTAGCTACAGTGTATTAATGTTTACTACAGACCATATACGTTACAGGAAGATATAGATATCTAATACAACATACAATATGAAGCGTCAATAGCCAGGTTTACAGGGTACAGTATAAAGCATAGCAGGTGTACTTTAACTTTTTGACTTGTAGCTTCATGTTTGCATGCACTGCAGATGTAGATATCTATATATGGACCCACACTGATGGGTGTGGTATCTATATCTGGCAGTACTGCTTTACGACATATGATGGCAGCCCTGGTTCACAATATTACGAGACACTTGAATGCAATAACCTTTCTTTTGAGACATTTCAGCCACTTGATAATTCTTACCAGTAACAATATACTTCCTTCCTCCCTGGCATGTTGGAGCTTAAATATCTAGGCCTTTAGTATTCCTGATATTACAAATTAACGTTGCAAATAAACTATAAGAAATGTATGCACAGTACAGTGCAAGAGACAAGGTCCATTCAGTGTATGTGTGTTTTGGAAAGGCTTTAATTTATCACATGTGGAGTAGCTGATGTGGTTAAATTAGATATTTTTGGTAACATTTACTGTTGGTGCGTGGGTGCATGTGTTTTGTTTTGTGTATATGCTTGCATGACAGGTGGCTCTTGGGCCTTGAGCTGGCAGCAGAGCCTGTCAGCCACTGACTGATATGTCCCATGTGGCAGACAGAACGAGAACCATCCAGATTTGTAAGAGCCACAAACCCTCAGTGGGACGGGGATATTATCTGGGGCCTGTCAGTGTCTGAGCTGACTGTCATTTAGGCTACGCTGTGTTCCACCTCTCTTCCTGACATCAGCTACTGTCATGTTTGGATTAACTGTTGTTGCTAGCTGAAATGTTTTCTGCAGTTTTGGCCCATATTTCCTTCATGTAGGAGATGCGCTCTAAAGAAACAGACCCTAAAATAATGACAACAATAATAAAATATTATATTTGATGACCCCTGCTGTGCCATCTTGTGTTTGCTGGGTCACTCTGCAGGTGGATCGTTAGTGTAACCTGGAACACCTGAGGGCCCTGGTGTGTTCCCAGGTTATTTAAGCCTGGCTGCAGTGCAGTTCTCGCTGACTGTCTGCCTTTCTGCTGCTGCAGCTCTCTCTCCCTTCTCTCTACAGGCACCTGTTTGTTTGCTTTAGTGTGCTGCCTTAAGTTTATTCTTATGCCTTGTTTTGCACCTTATAACATCCATTACCCATGCACACTTACACCACTGACTATACCCCACATCTTAATGTTCCTTAAGTGTCACTTTAATTTACTTAATTTGATAAAGTTTGGTTTAATAAAATACCTTTTTGTTAAAACTTTATTATGGTGTGTCTCCTGTTTGGTGTGGCCTAAGAGCCGGGTCATAACATATTTTAGTGAAAGCTGCACAATGAAAAGTCACTCCTCAGTTTCTCTTTGAACTGTAACCTTTACAGTTAGTGGATTACCTTGATACTCAAAAAGTTAAGATCTTATGATTAAGAGGCAAGATTTAAAGTTTTAATTAGCACCTTTTTTTACATTTTCTAAACTGATTTATGGATGTTATTTGCCAACAGACTTTGGAGTCTGAGTAGAAGCTTCAAGCTTTTTCTTCGAGATGACTTTTGAAGCAAGATGCATCATTGGGTGCTGAGGATTAAAATGGCTTACAAGGTACTAAGGTGTAGCTGATGCAGGTGATGCGTTAATTACATGCCTTGCATCCACTTTGCGTTATTGAAAGTATATTTTTCAAGGCTTTCAGGGGAAATGTAGGTAAGTGGTGGTGACACAGGGACCTAAAGACTAATTCAACACTGAATCACATCGAGCAGAAATCTCCGTCACAGCAGGTGTTTATGATCAGTTGTCAAAGACAAAAAATATGATCCTAAATAAATATTTATATAAATCTATGTTTTAAATCAATTGACTTTGTACAGATTTTTACACATGCTTCTGAAAGCCAAGGGGACACACAAAACATCCATCCAATTAACTTTGTCAGGAGAGATGGGTGACTCACCGTCCTTAGCATCGTACTCCCTGCTGGTCCAAGCCTGGCCAGGCAAACGCCATTCCACTCTGTACTTGATAATGGGCACTCCACCTATGGAGTCAGGCTCCTCAAACTCTACCTCCGCTGTGCTGGAGAAAGGTTCCACTTGTTGAATTTCTGGCGATGATGGCACTTCTGCAACAGAGCGCAAAAAATATATATATACAGTATATATATATATTTTTTCTTCTTTTCAAAAGCTCATTCTGAAAGCCAGCACTGATGCAAAGAATCCCACACAATACACAAAATATATGATTCATAAACTGCATGTAACTCCCAGTATACACAGTATACAATGTGTATTGCTCTGCAAGAAGTTGGTACTAAACAAATAGTGATTTCTAAGATTCAATTTGATTAATGTAAAATAAGTAATTTACAGCTTGTCACAGCTTTACCTCTGGCCTACACAATTTAGTAGTCTTCTGTTGACACTATAATGCTGTTTTTTTATCTTTCAGGGGTAGGGCCTAGTGATAGTAATCAGTATATCAAGAGGGTGCTATGTCCATCCATCATCAATTTTGGTCTAAAGTCTCTTTACAATTACTGTTCATAACATTATCATAACATACAGTATATTCATGGTTTCCAGAGGATGAAAATAAATTAAGTGACTCCCTGAACTTTCCTCTGGTTCCTCTATCAAGCTAAAACCTCCACGACAGATTACCAAGACATTTACTAATCACATCCATGCTCCCCAGAGGATGAACCCCTTTGAATTTACTGACGCCATGTCCTTTCATTCACTGTCATATTGTTTGATCTAATGAATGCTGAAGTCACTAGTGAGACTTTAGACTTTCTAGTCTTGTTTGAATACAAGTACTGAAACCACTGCTCAGTGATGGTAATTACAAACACTGGATTTGTATCTCAGTGCTAAAAGGTGAATGAATCAATTAATCAGCAATCCATTTATGATGTCTGCAAACTTCCTAGACACACAGCATCATGCAAACAGAAACACACCTGAAAATGTTCCTCCTTCTGTAATAATAAACCTACTTATTCTTTTCTGGATTGTGTGCCATAAGTATGTATTGCAGAGACTGCTTAATTACCCCTGAAATTGAAATGACTTTGTTTAGTGATGCTCTTTGCCTCATGCTACATGTCGAATTTTCTCATTGACATATCAATGTGGAAAATAGGGTGTGAAGACATATTTGAAGGGTTCCTTTTGGTACCCTTTCAGTAGGAGTCACTTTAGGCATACTGATGAGTTATGCAGCAGATGAAAAAGCAGAGAAAAAACACCTCAAAGGGCCTACAGTATATTACACAGTGGCAGCAGAGGTCGTTAGCACAAGTGAATCAACTACACCGTATTTAGACAAGGTCCTAAGTGACCTGCCTCTTCTAATGGGTCCTAAACAATTTACATACTAAATGAAGCTAACACAAACCAAATGCAGTGCAAAGAAAATAGGACTTAAAGGACAGTTCCACTGCAATTTGAATTTTTGCTTATTAGCTGTCTGTGCTGTGGAGTGCCTCACGATTCTGTGCATGGTCTGACTTTATTTTCTATTTATATGCTGCGTAATATCAGTTTCAATTTGTATGCGGGCAATACACAGATATATCTTAGCTACGACCCTGTTATTTGTCTCAAGGAAATAAGCACCTTCCTGAATTGTTTTGAGGACAGTCATAAGTGGATGATCTTTCTCCCAATGACTCTACATACATAGAAAACAGAGATCCTAATCATTTTCACCACAGTCACCACTGCTGGAATCTTGGTGTTGCACTCTTAGTATCTTAAGAGTCTAAACTATTGAGTCAGTAGTTTAGGGTTGTTTTTAATAGGCTCCTGAACATCTCTAAGATCTGAAAATTCACAAAAAATCCAGAAACTGCCATTCATACATCTCGTCTTGACTACTGTAATGCCATGTTTACTGGCATTAGTAAAATATCAAATTAAATCAATATCAAATAAAACTCATGCATATTCCACCTTTTCTTGCTCCTTACACTGGCTCCTGATTGCCTTTAGAATTTACTTTTGCCTTGCATCTGGTTATATTGCTGAGCTCTTAACCCCCTATGTTCCCACACAGGGGGTTAATCTTGACCTTGGAACGACCATTTCGTTGTGGGTGGTTGGATCCATATTGGGTAGTATGACTTTGGTTAGGTAAAGGTTGAAGTGGGAGGGTGGAAGTTCAGATGGCATTCATTTATCATGTAGCATTAATGAATACACTCACCAATGTTATATTGTTTTACTTTTTCTTCTCTTTGGTATCCTTTGGCATAAAGCATCCCAGACTGGCCAGGCAGGTGCCGTCACATCATTTCTGGGTTGAGAAGTCATCAAACCTCCAACACTTCCCACTTACCCTCATTTGGGATTTTAAATTATTTACATTTTTCTTGAAACTTTTGTTTAATTTGAAATTCATGCTACACATTTTCAGTTAAATGCAATGCTTAATATTCGGTAAACAAACCTGCTTGGATAAGAAGGAACTCCTTGGACTCAGTGCCCATCACATTGGTTGCTGTGCAGTTGTAGCTCCCAAAGTCATTCTGAGAATCAGGGGTGATCTGAGGGACAGAAAAAGACAGAAACACTGAGAAACAGCAGGCCATGTGGTGAGGCACTGCAGGTGAGTGAGAGAAACATACTAGGAACCGAGTAGACCCATGAATAACTTGAATATGTACATCATTAGGATGTAATCATTAAGTTATTGGTTTCATGCCATTCAGCAGTTTATTCATGGCTGATCACGAGTGATTCATTTGGAAAGTGGTCAATATGCAGATGCACAGAAATCTAAGGTAGGAACTAATCATTACACACTCGTTTATTAACATAGTATCTAGCACTCTGTACTCAATAACTTGTCTACTATTATAACCCTTGATTCAGAGTTGCTCTGACGTTATGCAAAAAAGCCAAAAAATCAGCAGGTCAAATCTTCTGACACTAAAGTTGAACAAAAACTATTTATAATTGCTTCTAAAAGTTGATCTTTATCTGTTAAGTAACTATAGCTGTTGTAGACACAAAATATAATAATAGCTGAAAGCTAACATGCTCTGCCAAAATTATTTCAAAAACAATCAAACAATTGCAAAAAATCTCTTTGTGTTTCATTAACTCCCATGCTTTTGTGTGCCTGTAGGTCAATAAGGTGCAGCAGACCTCCAGGTAGCTGATGGTTGGTGTGTTGTAGATCTTCATGTTTGTGGTGTTGGCAGAGGGCAGCTGGAGGCCGTCTCTGAACCAAACAACTGAGGCTCCAGGGTAAGCCTCCACCTCACAGCTGATGTTGGCCGGGTTTCCCTCCCATGTGTACACTGTCACTAGACCCAGGATCTTTGGAGCATCTGCAGCAACACACAGGGGAGTGAAGATGGTAAACATCACAACAGGCATGTTTGGAACAGTTTACTGATAATCTGAAGTGTTTACTCCTTCACTCTGGTTCATCTGACCAGGATAGAATGATACCATGCATAAGGAATGAAACTGCAATCAACTAACCACAGGAAGATGCAAGGGTGTATGTAATTTTTCGAGATATACTTATTCAATGGGTCTGACTATTCCAAACATTTACATATTTTTCTCCTTTTTCAAGCACTTTAAGTGGAAATTGTCTTCTGGTCAAGGACAGATTTAGATTTAAATTTAGAGGAACCGTGGCCCCAAGAAGAATTCGACTGAACTTACACAAGGAAACATTTAGAGGCAATGTCAATAAGAAACACTTTTAAATGTGAATCTAAAGTGCCAAAAAGAAAGTAAATACAAGCGTCGTACAGTACATCCAGGCATTACTATACATCATTAGACATAGCATCAGTACTGTATCTGCTGTACCAGGCAAGTGCACATAGCATGGTAAAATATATAGAGATAAATCATTTAAAAGTTGTAGTGCTTGAATGAAAAAGAACAGAGCAAAAGAAAGGAAAATAATGTGACAGAAATACTAAGACAACACCACCAGATTAGGATAATTATCTATTCAGCTTAACCTTTATAAGACCATGGATACTATTTGCATGTTTACTTTCTTTTATTTTAGGGATTCTGTCTAAAACTTTAACTCCCTTAATTCCCTCGATCTCAAACAGAGGAACTATTTTTTTTATCCCATTGTAGCTAACTACAAAACTTTCAGAATCTTAGAATTGCTGTTCTGCTCGCACTACAAGACATTTTTTTGTCTCTCATGACTGTTGTCATGGTGACATGGGGGTGCATACACTACATAACAACTTGGATTTGGCTACGATAAAATCAATCATGTTTGAAAACTGTCCTAGTGTCTGGGACAGCTAACGAAGAAGTCAAGACGTGCTTTGGAACGTTTTTTGGGATATGCAAATCATGGCAAAAATCGAGTGGTGTATACTAGGCTTTGGTTTATGCAGAAAGTTTTGCCAACTAAAATGTTCACTAATACGATCTCATTTTCATCTAACAGGAATTTGAATGTAATATTGCCACAATCCAGAGCTAACTCAACATTTCGGAAGTGTGTGAGAGCAGGGAAAGAGGAGATGTTCGTTTGATTTTATATCCTTTTCACACAAACATGCATATTATCATCAAACCCATCAAATCTCTGTATGAAAAATCCACAGGACTGATAGGAATCAGTCAGCTGGGAGAGACCACACGGAGTCTTCTATTGCATGAGCAAGTCTTTTGTGAGATGGCAAGATTTCCTTCCTTCCCTGAAGCTCCTCTTCTCAGCATTTCTAGCAGATCTTATCATGGCTACCAGCAAGATACTTCATTTCTAAATATTTGTAATCAAAAAAGACATTTAAAACACAGTCCCAAAGGCAGCAGGAGCAATCATGGCAATGCTGACAGAATCTGCAATCTTAATGGTAAACAAAATGCTAAGTGTAGTCTAATGGCTGTATTTGTTTTACTTCTATACATTCAAGGCGGGGTCTTTTATGATATCCATTTAAGTTTTAAAGACCTGTGCTGGCTTTCTGGAACATTAAATTGCCACTTTTTGCCCATTTTAGAAAAAGTAAGTGCAGTATTTTGCGGTGAGATGCTCCAGCTCAGCAATTACAAAAACTTCAATGTCTCGCAGGCCATTATTACACAGTAAGTTTAATAGGCGCTCAATCTGGAGTTAGCAAGAGCATTGAGTTAACAGAAATAACTACAGAAAATTTATTTTGGGTTTGATGAATGTTAGATCCTTCCCCTCACTGCAACTGCTCTATATTTGATACCTGCAGAGATATCAATAACACTGCTACCATTCATGCTACAGCGTAAGGCCCATTTAGCAAGCTACTTTGCCATGCTCATTGAATTGGTATTCAATTGATACCATACGGTCAACACTCTTCACCCTGAGCCTTAATTTTTGGCATCATCATTTAGGAGTAAGAGGCTATAACAGGAGACTGTTTTCCTGCATTGTTTCCTTTTATTATATCCTGCTCACATCACTGAGCAGTGCTTCTGAATGCAGTGAAGTATGCTTTGCTTCCTGAGTGCTGTGAAATGCTGTGGCCCCTGACACTGCTGGGGCTTTACTTCTGACCCTGGATCCTTGAAAACTGCAGTGTGCTGCTGCTGGGATTGATAGATGAGGCTGAGTCAATAGATGCTCCATCGCCTGCAGCCCTGATTAGACTCTCGCGCTTTCTATCAATGCAGCTTTTGGGCCTTGTTGACCCACTACAGTGCCTGTGACCTGCCTGTTTGATTTCTGTATCCTCCTAGCCTGGTCTAGATGAGATTATTGATATGTGTGCAAATAACAAGAATGTGTCTGCTAGTGGAGCTCATGTAGGTCACATACAACATAAAATACATACAAAACATAGTGATGAGTATTCATTATTAATTACTAGGGATAATATATGTTATATACAGGTTAGATATAATTATACTATTACTATTAATAGTTACACCAGTACTATTAGTAGGACTTTTGGAATGAAGTGTTTTGTCACGTCTAAGAGTAGGTCTGTTTTCTTTGCTACTTTGGATAACTTGAACTTGAACTAAATGTTCAAGTTCAAGTTTATATTTGGTGCACAATCTTGAAAAAAAGGAAATTCAAAGTGCTTTACAGAGTGACTAGCTTCATAAATGTTGAATTGTGAGAAGGGTAGGCCTAATAAGCTATAGCTTCAGCCAGCACTATTTTGATCATTGCTATAATTTTTTGACATGAATTCATTATTGTATGGCTGTGTAAGCACTTGGGTACAATTCTGTTATTAGAATTTTATGTCAAAGATTTAAGATCTAAAATTAGATATGAAAATGAACATTTCAACATACTGACTATTGGCACCAAATAATGGTCCTCTGCAGCCTCAGTCTTAAAATGTAGGTATCACCATTGCAATTAAAACTGTTAATATCTGCAGACCCACAGAATACCACATGTAGTGTTTTGCACTTAGCTACAATACAAAATAAAAGCTATGCACATGAGCTGGGATTTCTAACTGTATAGCCATCAGGGACGGCGATAAGTACAGAAGTGACCTGCTTGCAGCTCAAACAGTGTTTTCATTAGACATTCATGCTAAATAAACCTCGGCTGCTGAAACCAGAGCTCAAACAGAGAAGATATTAACACTTTCCTATCAGTCCTCCAGCAGCAAACGTAGACACACTCAGCCAAGCTAATGGGATCATGCTGTGCAGCAGATAGGAAGTTCCATGCCTAGATAACGTCTTCATTGTGTGACTGGGCGAGTGGTGATAGAGGGGACCGAGAGTGAGAGCTGTGCTCAAGACAAAGCACCTTTTCTTATCAATAATTGCTTGGCAACAGCGAATCAGCTACCTGATTACTTGTTGATTACTCTAGCTAACTGCAAGCCCTCAAACAACTCTATCAACATTTCGTTGTGATTATATCTCAGAGCAAATTGCTGGCGCATTGAGAGCAGGGCATATTAATCCAATTAAGCGTTCATTGGCTTTATTTATCTCTTTCTTTTTTTTTACCAAGGTAACATTCGATTGATTTCAAAATGAGATCAAGCACGATTTGGCTCCCATCACGTCCAATCTTTCCAAGCATATGTTTTGAGTATGCTAAGTTACTGATGGGAAAATGCCATTGACCTTAAATGGATATGAACACCTCCAAGCAATCTAACCTCATAATCATGGTCACATTTGAAATCTTTAGTGCTCTACAGTACAGAGGCCAAACAAATGAAAAACATTAACATCCTAATACTTACAGACTGTAACTACTTTGCAGAATAGCAGAAAATATTTTAGCAATCAAAATTATTTGTACCCCCCCACAGACCCTCATGCAGATGCAGAAAGTATTATTTAGGCTTTACAGCATTTTTTGTAACCTTCAAAGAACATTTTGGGCATCCTGATGATATTGTCCTGTTAAGACATGCTCACTGTTCAAATCCAACCAGGTTTTGTTGCATGTCATCCCTATCTCTCACCTCACTGTCACTCTCTGTCACTCTCTTCTATATATACAGTACCAGTCAAATGTTTGGACACACTTTCCCATACATATATATATATATATATATATATATATATATATATAAAATCAATCATCCGTCAATCAAAAGTCAAATGGTTGCACAAGCATTTTAGTCTAGAGTTAGTATACTCAAAGACCATAGTAATTAAAAAGTTGCACAAAAGTTCATTTTAAGCCTAAAAAGCCACTGTACCTCGAGGCTATGTCAGAACTGAGACCTTTGTTTCCATGGTAACAAATCGCAGTGCTACCACTGACCCTGCAAACTCTGCTCTCTCGCCCACCATTTATTCCCAGAAGCAGAGATGACTGCCCAGACACTCTATCTTCAGTCACATTTCTTTGGTCTTCACAAGCTCTTTCCATGGTCCTCTGTTTTAGGATTTTCTGATTTGAATATGTTGCTTAACAGGTTGAAGCTGGTGCTCAATCAGGCATGTTTTTGAGTTTAAATGTTCCCAAAAAAACTTAGTATAGACATGAATTAGATAGCTTTGTGTGTCTGATGACAAGCAGCATGTTGCACCAGCTATGTTAGCTATGCAATAATGTAATAATGCAATATGCAAAAATTGAGTTGCACCATACAAAGTTAGTTAGAAAACGTACCCCTCCCACGAGCAGGTAAAAGTCATTCATTCGAACAGTTAGGAAAATGGTAGGGACTAATGTTTGAAGAGCCAGAGGAAACTTTTCTTTGATATTTACACCAGAAACACATTTCCTGTGACGGACTACTTCCCTTTACATTCATGGTGACACTGACATGCATGCTCAGTCTTGTGCTGTACAGTTTCTTTATGCTGATTCACTTCACCTCAGATGGGAATTGCCGCAGGCACCATTTGGTTGCTTGAAACAGAAACCAGTAACTGTACAGATGTTAACATCAGCAGAATTTTTTCGGCAAGATGGGAGTTTTTAAAGTCTTTCGTTGATGTTTTTATTATCTATGACAATATTTATGTGTGATATAGTCATCTTCACCTTAGTGAAAAACATCAAAGTAAAAGAAGCGATCGATAAATTACTTGAATTAGTAATGAGGTACTGTTAGATGGACCAAATGCATTTCATCTGATGTTAGCTACTTCAGACGTCATAGCAAACATTATCTTATTTTAATAAAATGTTCTTGTAGACCTCTTAATTTCTGTCATAGCAGTATTTCTCTCCCTTTTTATCTGAAAATACACAAGGTGAAACTTCATCTCTGCTACATTGTTTTGATTGCAGGCGACTCTGTTGAATTATAGTGTAAGTAGAAATGGGGAAAATGAACAAAGTAACAAGTTTAGTGTGAAACTAACCTGTTACAGCCAAGCAGTAAGTGTTGACTTTACACTTGAACTGAAACTCATTTTCAGCTAGTGCAACAGGCTGCAGGACTCTATCTGAAGACCCAATACTAGTCTAGTCTGTGTTTCTGAAACCGGCTCCAGGTTTTGTTGTCAAAAATCATACAAGGAGAAATCCTTTGTAGAAGATGCTGAGAGAAAGTTTTCCACATGCAAGGCAGGTAGTGGTTAAAATAGAGGGCATGAATCTCAAGCTTCTCTTGATTGGAAAGACGTGCTCTCTTCCTCTTACTGTTATATTGCTAGTGCTATTGATTTTTCTGCCTACAGGTAAAATCAACAGCTAACGAACAAAGCCACGAAAAGTTCTAAGGGTGCTGTCAAAAGCCATTTAAGGAAACAGAGGAAATCACTACCTCAGTAGAAACAGACATGTTGAGAAAATGTCTGGGCACTAAAAACATCAAGTACAACAAAATTACTCCTGGAATATCCTGAACATCACAGACTGATGATATATCATGGTCAAAGGATGGGATTTTACAATCTACGACTTGTCACTAACATCTTTAACTGACTCTTAATAACTTCATGACATTTCATTTGAAGACTGTCCTGGCCAAATGTGGAGACAGGAGCAGCTGCAGCAGCTGTTCTACATCAGGGCCAACAAAAGACAGATGTTTGCCTGCTACAAAGTTTCCTTGAGAAGAATTCTTTTAGTCTTTATATCCTGACTTAAGCACTTCAGTCCCTCCTTTAGTTGAGCATTGATGGATTTGTATAACATTTACACATTGATATAATATGTGTAGGTGTGTGTTGAAAGAGGATTCTGGTCCTGTGAAAAATATTATTTAACATCTGGCATTAATTAATAAAAGAGAATAAAGTCAATTCTGAATTTACACAATACTAAGAATATTTTTTTCTTCAACAAATAGTTCAGCTTTTTGGGAAATACATTTATTTGCTTTCATTCTGAGAGTGAGACAAAATGTAGTGTACTGTAACAGTAACAGTAACAGCAGCTGTTAATACTCTTAGCTTCATTCATTCATGAGTGAATTAGAAGATTACAAATTAAAGGTGAGGAGTATTGACAGCACTGATAAACCATTAGAGCAAGTGCAGGAAGAGTTGGGTTACTTACAGCGGACTTCCAGGTACATGTGCTGGTTGTCCTGACCGATGGAGTTGCTGGCGGTGCAGAGATACTGGCCGGCATACGTGAACTGGACGTTTTTCAAGGTGAGAGCGGACACCCGTGCATGGCTGCGTACCACAATATTTCTATCAAGGCTCTACAAAGAAGAGGAGAAAATAATTATTCTCACTTATAAAGCCTGACATTTTTATAGAAATGAATGCATGTCTTGCTACTCTCTCAGTGATTCCCTCGGCTTGTTTACGAGGGTTTTTGTATTTGTTGGACTAAACATTGCGAGCTTCTTACAAAAAGAAAGAAAGAAAGATGGAAGGTGATGGGGTAATGTTTCTAGTTTGTTTGAATTAAACTGGGTAAAAAATAAAAGATGAACAGGGAACTGAACTCAAATTTCATCAACTAAAAAAAAAGAAAAACTGTGATACTGTGTGTGATTGACAGGTATGTCAATTGTAGTGCAAAATCTGAGAGAATAGAAAAAAAGAGAATCTTGTTCAGATTGGAAGTTTGTGTCTTATGAAAAAAAAAGTTGAAGGATAAAGCTGGCCTTATTCTATATTTTTGTCATTGTGGGATGGAGGGGTTAAACACACTGCTGGTTTTGGTCTTTTCATGGGACTTGTTGAATAAGAAAAATATAGAGATACACCAGCCTTATCCTTTACAGTGTGGATGTAACCAAGATTAAAGTTTCTAGGTCAAGGCAAATGTTATTGTCCCTGGTTAAGGAAGGTCAGGTGACCAAGGTACACACAGCAATCTTAAAATCATATAAATATACTAGTCAGATTAAGTTCTGTCTCTCACACATATACAAACAGCAAGACAGTGGACATCATGGAAACCGTCCCTGCATCAGCCTGGAACAAATTGCAAACTGCAAACTCCTACAGTACCATTTAGCAGTCTAGTTGCAGGTCTGCAGACAGTCTAATTGCAGTTGGAACAGAATAATTGCAGTTGGGACAAATGTCTTGTTAAACCTTGTTTTTATTTTCCTTAGCAGATCGCCTTTATCGCCCTGCCTACTTAGTTGAACCTGTTGTATTGTGGATATGCAGGGTCACTGAGGACGCCTTCTTCAGAGCAAGCTCTCAGCACAGGTGCGCAGCTGACATCTGAGGACATCCAATGACCTCACTTGCCATTTTAATTATGCACTGTAACCTAGCTTCTTGATCTGTAGTGTAAATGTTAGCAAATACAAAGATAAGGCCAAAGGACTGGGTGCTTTGTGTTCTGCTCTTTTCTTTGCTCTCTCTAACTATTTTCACATACAGTGTGTTGCCAGAAAGCAAATGCAAGCTTCCCACCAGGACAATAATTTAGATATATTCTTGAAAATATGCTGCAGAAGGTAGCAGGCAAAAATATATATAAAAAAGACATCAATAATGAAGAAGAGCCATGTAGCAGGCCTATAAAAACCTTGGCTGTTAAAAATACAGTAACAGCTTTTCTTGCCTCTGGGCGACACACAGTTCAAACCAACAGGGGATAAAGCACATCTTCCTTCTAGCTGCCATGATTTTCCATTAATATATCAGGCATTGTAGGTGCTTCAGCAGTTATGTTTTATAAATAACTGAATGATATTTGTTGTATTATCATTATGGCATGAAGTGTTCTCCTCTAAAGAGCAGCGGGATGCAGATGTGACAGAAACATTTCTGCTGTTCACTGAAGATCTGAGGGAGTGTCCTGGAACATTTTGAAAGGGCAGCATTAATCTTGTCTTACTGCAGTGACACAGGAAGGAGCTGCACTGGGCACACTGTTGGAATGTAAACAGGGATAAGGTTAATGGAGAATAATACTTCGATCATACAACAGAGGTAGAAGTGAACAGGCAGACCTTTGAACAGGATTTATTCATTAATTTCAATGAATAATTTTAATTATACTCTGATTTGTCACCAAATTAATTAGAACGGTGGACTTGAAATAGAAGGCATGGAAATGATTTTTCACAGTTTCCCCTGTTTGCGTAGTCACTGCTTCTTTGCTTTGTGGGGCAGAACTGACACTCTGTTTCATAACCTGTCAATACGCCAGTTTCGCTCGTCATATATTCTGTACTACAAATGTTATATAGGAGAGACTGCCAGCCAGAATCTGCTGCAGCTGCCTCTTTCAGTGATGCAGTGAGCAAACCCAGTTCACTCTTCACATGTGCTGCGTCTATATTTCAGCACCTGTCCACAACCTACAGCGCCACTGACCCTATAAAAACATGTTAATGCTGCATTAATGTCACACTGAATTTCTCTAAATACAAAATGCAGACCGGAAACAACTGTTCATATCAGTATCCTGACGGTGATTACGAGGAGGGTATGTGAGAAATTTCTAGCTCCAACTTGAATTGCAAATGTTTGTCAGAAATCAACATAAGAGATAAACATAGCAAAGAATCTAATAATTATAACAGAGTTATTAACAAGACCAAGAGTCTATAGCGGCTCTGTGAGCATGTATAGACACCGTGGTGAGTTGACCAAAATGCTAACACTGACTAAAATGTTAACATGCTGGTGTTCAACAGGTAATGTTCACCATGTTTAACATCTTGTTTTAAGTACAGCTGAGGCTGATGGGAATGTAATTAGTTTACAGGTGTTTGGTCATAAACTATTAATTAAGTCAGTGGATCACCAAAGTTATTACAATTCGTCCTGTGGGTAACATGGATGTTGAATTGAATTGAAAGCTGCCCTGTTAGTTGTTGAGACATTTCACTCTGGAGCAAAAAATGTCCCCCAGCTGGTTATAGACTACAGACTCAAGACAAACTATAGCTTAAAGCCCTTTTCCACTGCAGGAACTTTAGACCCTGTAACCTGGGGCCTCTCATAACCTGGACTTTTAAGAACCTTGTAAGGCTTCCTTTTGTTTCCGCTGTATTTTACAAACCATGATATACATAATTAAAGAAGCAACAGCGGGACCTACTATGTCATTTTTAAGTGCTGACTGGGGGTGAGGGAAGTAAGCTGTTGTGGGACAACAAAGAAAGAAGTGGAGCTGATATTGTTATTGATTTTATTTCATGTTAAACCTGAAGTGGGGCTGGCACAAGCAGGTCGGTGGCCCACAATGGCGTGAAGCATGTCAAACTACTTGGCAGTTTTTCAGTTTGCCTTGATGCGCACATTGTGATCCTTAATTTTGCTGTAATCTTGTGTCATCTTTTTAATTTTTTCCCCTGCATTGTTTGGCTGTGTGATGTATCCATGTGTCTGCCATTCTGAGAAATCTTCTGGTACACCTTTTCTTTTCTAATTGCTGACTCCAGCTCCTTGCTCCAATTACAAATGAGGGCCTGAACACCTTCATCTGTCCAACAGGCATTCTTCATTGTTCTTTTATTGCCCTAGTCGATACAGATGCTGTAATAAAATGGTGGCTACTGTTGGGTTTGTTGTTGTCTTCCTTGTTGTGATGTGACAACATATCTGCTTGACCAATCAAGACTGACAGCACTTGATTGACAGTTCTTGCATTCAGTATTACCTCCTGAGTAGTGCCAAAATTTAGTTACAGGAACTTGTCCTCAAAGTGGGAACAAAAGAAGGCCCTGTGACCATGTGACACTTTACATATGTTTACTATATGTTTTTATTTTTTTATTTCTGCAGTGGAAAAGGGCAATTAGGCTGATGAACGCAGAGCTGTGGGTCCTTAAGTAGTACTGTGCCTGAGAAGCTGAGCCAATAATGTCTTCAAATGGCCACTGTAGCTAGAATACAGCTTATGATTATCTGTCTCCCAAATCAGGGGCTGGATCCTCCTGCAGAATGCGGTATATGAAGGTGAACCTAATCCACCTCCAGAAAACAAACACTTTGCTAAAGCATTTAAGTTGTCCTTGTCAACTAAAGTAAACATGTTTTGCCATTCAGGGTTCCCTGGTGTTAAGTCACAGCATTCAATTTATCTGTAATTCCCTGTAAAGATATCCAAGCTGCTAACAAGAACAAACAGTAGAGTCCATGCCTTGCTTCCATCATTTACACCATGCAGTAGCTTCCTCATTGGTCTAGTTTAAGTGCTATATTTACTAATGACTGACAATCCTTAATGCCAATTTGTGGTGAATACAACAAGATCACGTGATCTTTCCTGACTTTATGGGTTAAAGAGGATTGCCTGAATGCTCTACTCAGCATTGCTGACATCAATGGCATTCAGGAGGGAGGTTATTATAATCACACCCTAATCTGGATCAAGTGTCAGGCTGACTTCTAAAGTGCACTTCTCAATGAAATAAAGACACACTGTAAAGACCTTGCAATTCTCTTTAGTATAATGTCCCCTTTCAGGATACATTCATCATCGTGAATAATCATATAATGCCTGCTTGTTAGCAGCCTATGATTTATGCCTATCACAGAGTTCAACCGGCGTCTAATGCTAGCATGGCCAAAACTAT
This sequence comes from Macquaria ambigua, assembly GCA_008360985.2. NCBI lineage: Eukaryota > Metazoa > Chordata > Actinopteri > Centrarchiformes > Percichthyidae > Macquaria > Macquaria ambigua. Next base: position 50,267 of record VMKM01001319.1, on the reverse strand, counting down.
TATCGGTGACTACAGATTAGTTTGATCAATGCCGTGCTATTAGAAGTGCATTCATCAACAACTGATTTTCTATGATGGGTTTCCTTTAAAATATTTAACATGGTAACATTTCTGTCTTTACTGCTGTGCAGCACCATAGACTGGCAATATGTTCAGACACATGAAATATTAAGATCTTCATCACAGATCATGAGACAAGTTAGTTTTGTGGTATACCTGTCTTCAGTGCTTTTATCTACACAGCCAGATACAAGCTGCTGTATCAGGTTAAAACACACTATTTCTACTCTTACTCCTCTCACCCTGTAGAGACAAGCAGTTTTAGAGAAACCAGTGAGAAAAGGAACAGTAAGCAGTTAAGGACATGCACTACAAACACATTTCTGGCTATCATCTACTTAACTACAGCAAAAGGCTACACTTTACATCTACTAATAATAGCTAGCCAAAGCAAGGAAAACAGGGAAAACGATCACCATGGAAAAAATAAACCACCAACAAACAATGTATGTACTTTCCACATACAGTACTGTAAAAAGTTGAATTTCTGTATGAATTTCACAGTCAGCAGTGTCAAGTAGTGACCATTGAACAGAATTTTAATCAGAGAAGTAAAAAGAAAAAAGTGTCAGAGCCTACTACACTGTAAACTATATAACTCACAACATAATAAGACCATGCCGTAATAATAAATATGCTGCAGCTGGGGTCTGCAGAGCCTTAAATCACACAACCTGAAATCCAGGTGACTCGTTTAACAGACTCATGTGATGCAATGGAAATAAACTTCAAAAAAATTGAGAAAGTAGCAATTCAAGCACTGAATTATGTCATTGGCTGGTTAAATTATTTAAACCAGTCAGAGGCAAATTGTATGTTTTTAGAAGAACCACGTTGTCAGAACTCTGCACGCTGTCAGAGTTGGAAGAGTTTTTGCACACAGCCCAGAATTCTGAGCTTCACAGGTTTATTTATTGTCTTCAACATTGGTTCATGAGGGTCATTGTGTATTTTCACAGTGAAGCTTAGTAAGGTATATGAATTCCTTGTCTTGTGTGTGTGGCAGTGAGTGAAGTTAGCTTGTTATATTGTGTCAGTTCTATCTAAAGACAGTAATTCTTACTTTGTGGAGGGCCAAGAGTTTGCATGTTTCATTCCAAGCAAACACTACAACAGGGAGCTCATGTATATATTTTTTGGGGGGATTTCTAATTAAATATAGTTGTCATCATTTCCCATGGCATGCATGTTTGATTCTCAAAACTACTTGTTACTAGTGTCTTCAAAGAGACGTAACTAAATTGCAAGCCCTGTCTGTACCTCAAATGAGCACACCACAAATTGAATTCCATCCACTTCCATTATATTGGGGTGGACACAGAAATCTCAGAGACAGATATCTCAAAAACCTGGACAAACAAAACCAAAACTATCTGCGTGGTTTGATACCACAAGTAATTTGATTCCCCCTCTGACTGAAGGTTTCAGCTGCTGTAGTGTGTGGTTGATATAAAAACATGCAGACTCCTGGCTTATGATAGTAGGCTACACCATTTAAACCACTCTGTTAAGATTTAGTATAGCTTGGTGAGTTAGCGCCATGGCTGGCCCTCAGCAGAGCAGACAGTGTTTTCTATGTGAGGTTGTAGAGCTGCTTGTCTAGGGAGCTGGGATTTGTTTGTTCCCTGAATCAAGCAAAGTCTGAGAACTAACCAGACCATGCAGCAGGAAATAACAGCATGCTAATGGCCAAAAATATGGAAATTCTACTTTGAGATACTGTGACTCTCTCTACGTCTCGAGATGGAATTTGTCGACAGAAATAAACAGGGACAAGTAAATAGGGCAAGTCTAAATGTGTACTGGAACTAAATGGATTAAATGTACTGTACTACGTGGCTAATGGTCTACATATTTAGTGCACAACTAAATGCAGTGAGCATTAAATGTGGGCTGAATGACAACACTTCTGCTCTGCAGTAAAAAGGGGTGGTCTACTGTGTAAGTTTGGGTTATTACGACTAGAGTCAGGCTACCATATTTAGTAGCCATACCTCATATTTGTCTGGTCGCGTCCAAGAAGCCTAGAGAGGACAAACACAGTGGAGCAAAGTAAGCTTTTGTAAATGATCCACACAGAGTGAGTGCAGACTGGATTTACCTGCAGGGGATGTGCAATGATTTCATGTTTGAAGGACCATACCGGTGATTTTGAATGTTTTAGCTCATTGGCTACAAATATGTACATCGCTGCCAATCATTTTCCAGGACATACTAGAGTGCGTTTTTCTACCTTCCAGGTAGTTTTTGATTTACACCCATTTGCAATTGATATGGAAATCAACTTGAAGTGACTGAATTGCTAGGTGAGTTAGGTAATCCATCACAGTTAACTTCATGTCTGCTTTGGTATTGTATTGTTTATGCTAAAATAAGTCTACCATGCAACGGTAATGTAACTTCGATAAAAACTAATGCAGACATAATGCTTACTGTGATAGATTACCTCACTCAAGTATGTGCAAGCATGTGCATTGATTTTCATACCCTAGTGAAATAAATGGAAACCAGTGCTTGCCTGAAATTGTAGGGCAACACATCCTAACATCTACAACACTGCAACATGCTTTGGAAAGTGCAGCAGCAATGTATATATGATTTATAGTCAAGGGGTTTGAACATGTATAAACACTGGTATGTGTCAAAAACAAAAATGTATACACAATTAGCAAAAACAATGATGAATGAAGTTGTAGTTACTATAATTAATTCTGTCTTGGTTAAATAATCCTACTCTATTAAAATATTCAAAACAGAGCATAATCAGTTTTAAAATCTGACATCATTAAGTTCAAGGTTTTTAAAATGAAAGGGACTGTTATGGTGAGGTCAGGATTTCTGGCTTGGCAGTTCAACTGCTTTCAGGGAATTTACAGAACTGGTCAAAATGCCAAACTGGAGCATATTTTCCTAAAGCAGCATGGGGGCTTCTCAGTGGCTTATTAATTAATTAATGTACTGTAATAAGAGAGAATTTGGAGGCACGCTAAGGAAAACAGGGCACTGAAACTAATTATGAGGGAGCCATTACCGGTATCTAGGGACTTTGTTTTTCTAATCAGCAGCTTTCTCATCATGGCATTCTGTGTTGTGATTAACTCATTCATTTATGTACAGAACACTGGCATGCACCCTTATCTTCTGCTGATAACAAGTACATACAGATCATTCTAATCTCATGGTGTAAAAAAGCATACGGCATGAATGTGGAAAGAGCCTCAGCATCACACTGAAATCCCCTCTCAAGAGATACAGATACAATGATAACATCTGCTATACTTTTTACAGACAAGACAGGGAAGTTCAAAAGAGGCAGTAGCAGAAAAATGTAAAAGGACTGTTCTGTCTTTTCACATCATTATGAAAATCTGTGCTCTTGTAGCCTGGCTGGGATGATGTAGAACTAGAACGTGAATGGAGGACAGAGCGTGGCAAACTTTCCGATGATGAATGACGATCCAATGAAAATTAGTGACATCTATTACCAAATGATCAGCGGGCTTTTCTGATTACAGCAACATTAAATCAAAATTGATCTGACAGTGATGGATAGGAAAGAGGGGGATGACAACAGTCAGTGAATGGAAGAAGATGCTCTGTGACAACTGTGAGTCCTGCTTTGCAGGTGGAAGATAAGATTCAGTACAGATTTTTGATTCGCAAAACAGCCGTGAATGCACTGTGCTGTGTGAATGCTTCCACTGATTGGCAGTGATAAATGGCACAGTTAATAGGAAAAACTAGGGACACCTTGGCTGAATCAATTTACAACTTCTCTTCTGATAATCCTCCAGCACAAATGTGGAAAGAAGAATAGTCAAACGTTCAGCTAGCACTGGATGGACAAAACAACATACTGACAGTTTCCCAATCGTAAGACATAAAATCGGAAAGTTGATCCTGAAGGTGGCGCTAGAAGGAAAGCTATGAGGCCATTCAAATCAAAAGTGTATGTTTAATCTGAGTATGAATCTAGTGTAGATACATAGATACGTAGACATTCTTTGTAATTCTGTGAAATGTTTACCATGGAAATGCCATTAGGTTTCCTTTTTCCTAGCATGAAATTGAGGTGGAGACATGCCACCAGCAGAAACACTTTTTGCATGAATTTCAACTTTTGGCCCAACACCCAGCTCCACAAGGCCGCCTTAGGCTGCATCGCACAGTCAGGTGAAAGTAATGCCTCCTCATGTTAGAAATCCCTGATTTCAGCCATCCTTGCTCATGGCGGTTTTGTGCACATTCCAAGTTTTTTGATTTCAATTCATTTGACTCATTTTACAGTGACTAATGTGATTCAATGACTAATTCAGCTTGAAGTTGAAATGCTTTTGCTGTTTCATATACTTTCATATTATATTAATACCAATTAATCTAAGATCTTTTGCTGAGCAAAGTAGTTTTCAGGGCCCGTTATGATGTCAATATGCCAACTTTAGATCTATCACTGCCTTGGGCAAGAAGTCTAAAAATGCTCACTTGGCTTCACTGCATTGAAGGCAGACTCAAAGATGGAAAATCATTCATGATACTGGGAAGGTTCTGGATTAAATTCATGGAGTCTCATCTGAGCCTGTGATGACAGCTGGTTAGATGAAACATGTCAACCCACTGAATAAAAAGGTAAACCGAGGCCAGACTATTGAAATATTTTTGGTGCTTTTGGAATGCCACTGTTCTAGTTGATAAATGACTAACAACCACTGCTACTCTTCTCTTCTATAGAATTTGGTGGAAATCTGCATAATTGGTTACTGGCACGAAACACAAAAATGGCAGTGTTCATTCCAAAAGGAAAACTGAATTACTTAAATGATGTCTATCCCTTACAGTAAAGTAAATAAAGTTAATAAAGTTTGATGTTGTTATACTAAGGTAGAACGGTTCATTTCACAGTGATATATTTGATGTTAAAAAATGCTCTATATAGCAGCTTTAAGACATAATTCATCACACAGCACTAGCTGAATACAGCTGGACAGAGCTGTGGAGTAAAGTAGGCCAGTATGGCTCAAATATTGTGCAAATGAGTCCCTTCGTGTCCTTTGGGACCTAACAGGACAGGTGGTTTCACTGCATTTACTGTGTGTCTCCAAGAATAGTACACCTATTGTTACATGCATATATAATTTGTAACATTCAAACAACAACTGTGTTTGAGAATGTAAGGCAAGGGGTTCCCGCTGACCACTTTTCTATTGACTAGAGAACACACAAGAGAGCGCATGTTTTTTCATGTACTGCTGAATGCAGAAAGGTGATGACGGACTGGTTACCTCACGTACAATGACCTACTTTAATCAGAAATGGGTACATTGGGCGTGACAGAGAGTGATTAAAAATGCAGCACAGACTTGAGCCATATTCAAGAGTATTACTGCAAGAATAGCCTGTGATAGTCTATAAAGTTATATTATTATTATTCAGCTTTTTTTTTGCCAAATAAAACAGTTTTCTTGCGGGCGCCGAAGCAAATTTTCCAAGGCCCATTACCAGGCGATGGGAGCCCCTGCAACTTCCATTATTATCAGAAGTAATATGAACGTGTATTATAATTTTTGCATTATCTAATGCAAGCCGAAGCACTAACCAACATGAGGTGTTCTTCCTGAATCCACAAACCTGCTAGAGGCAGCAAGGTAATTATCTTAATACTGTTTACTGCATTCACAGCAGAAAAATACCCCTCTGAAGTGACTAATCTGTCTACTGCTCACATGCTGCATGTTGTCAGAATAGACCGTTAAGATGGATTTTTCAAAATTATACCACTTTAATGAGCTGATAAGAGCATAACAATAGAATTGTGATGAGATTCTCTCTTCAGGCTGGCGAAGGCCAACATGCTGTGACCACTGTAATGGAGAAAATGCACAAGGATGGTATTCACAGCTCACACGTCTTAAGAAGCCTTTTACCATGTTCTATAGCAAAGCTTTAATCAAGTATTATCTCCATAGCTCCTGACGGACATGAAGAGAAAAACGGGGATATACACCAAAGCATGACAAAGATGCATAAACCTTATGTGGCCATGACGTGTAAAAGACTTCTTTACTCTTATATCATGTTCATCCTGAGAAAAAGTGCCCACTCATTTCCAAAGTGGAAAATCACAGCAGTTTGCCAGAGTAGCATAACTGAGCTCAAAGCAATCCGATTTTGAGATAGAGGGGGCTTCTGGCTTTTAACACAGCAATAATTAGGCTAATTTCACTAACATCATTTTCACTTTTTCAAACTAATTATCACTTTATTTTCTGTGAATTTCCAATGGGCACTTTTCATAGTAATTTCACAAAAATATTCCCTTTTAAATGCTAATGATTAATAGGGAGTGAAGTAGAGTGTTTTACATACTCTTAACAACGTTGGGGAATATCATGCCATGGCACTGCCTGGAAATTGGTTTTATGGCTATCTGCACACTCTCCCCTCTAGCATTCATGATGGAAACGTACAAAATCATTAGTGCAATTCTAGCAGTATTGGAGAAGGCTGCCAAAAGTTTAGAGAGATGGTAGAATCCAAACTTTACTGTACAAAGAGCAAATTCAGGTGGCAATGCAAAATTCAATAAGACGTTTTGAGTGTACGAAGCACAGCAAGTAGTTTGAGCTGATTGGTCAACTGATTGGTTATTAATGATCTAAGATGGGAGGGCTGGAAATAAAGCAAAAGTAATTTCAAGACGGTGCACTGTGTGACTAAATTGCTGGCATTGTCCACCTTTTCTAGAAAGAATAAAAAAAATAATCAAGTACCTGCTCTCCTTCAGTGAATACCCTTTTTTCAAAACTCCAGGAGATGGTGGGGGTGGGGTCGCCCGAGGCCTCACACGTCAAGGTGACTTGTTCGTCAAACTCTGAGGCAGTCTGGTTATTCAGGTAGGTAATCTTGGGTTGCACTAGAAACAAGACAAACAACTATACTTGAAAAATGGCTTTTTCCATTATCAAGACACTGCAAAAATGTTCACGTAAGAGGTTTTGTTTGTTGCATCCTACTGCTAGTATCTGTTAGCAATGTTGTCACTTGAAGTAATATCATTGTCCTTCTAAAATTGCATTCATTGATTTTTTTTTTGGCCACTTGGGGGCAGTGCAACAAGCTGAAAGCACACCAATTTTATAAAGTGACACTTTATCACTTCCAATGATAAAATCTGGCAACTTGATGAATGTAAATTCCATTACTTATTCTCTTTTTAGCTTTCTTTTGGTCTCTACCAACTCCTTAGGAAAAATAGCTGGCTCTTTAGCTGCTAGATGTTTGACTTACTTTAACAGCTGCTGTTTGGTGCTGGGCAAGTAGTGTACAGTTTATCAGCTTTTTAGCTGAAAAGAGCTGCCTGCTGCAATAAAACAATTAGCTATAAGAGGCTAAAAAGCTGATAATTCTCTGTGGTTTTTGTCACCAGGAGTGACATCTTTCACATTTCATTTGATCCACTGTTAAAATATTCATTAGTGCAGCTTTAAATAGCCGTTACATATTGTTAGCATTATTGTACTAAAGTATACAGACAGGCTTCATTAGAGTTGTGGTTTCATACCCCATTGACCTATAATAGAGCTGCAAGCACATGATTACATAAGGCTGGTGCAAATTTCCTCATGAAACTCTAGTGTTATATCTTTCAATGTCCTAAGGGCTAGCTTAATTAGTTTTCAAAAGGACATGCATTTCTTTAAACTGTATGCTTCACACTGTGTAACCCTGCACCCAGCCACTGGAAAAGATGCAGAGACGTGTACAGCAAATGTCAATAAGTACAAAAGAAAAGGCCAGAGAGAGAGAAAAAGAGCCTCACTGTTCTTTATGCTATCATAAGCGAATGGAGTTATTCTCTTACCGAACACGTTCAGGCTGACTTCCTCGGCTTTCTCTCCTGCCTTGTTCTTGGCGATGCAAGTGTAATCTCCTTCATCCACTTTCTTGACATCTTTTATTACCAATTCTGAACCATCCTCATTCAGGCTGTACTTATCACCCGTTTCAAGGACAATGTTGTTACTGTAGCAGAGGGGAAAAGAGGGAAAAGACATGGCGGGGTTCACATCACAAGTGTTTGCTTACGCAACTTGAGGGCCCTACAAATAACTTTCTTAACTCACTGACAATGATCTGTTTGGGGTTTTATCTCAGGAAGAGAGCAGTTGGTATACAACAAAGGCTGGGAGACCAAAAAGCTGTCCTGTGCTGTATGCCTCTGAGAACATCTCCAACATTTCCACAGCTTTTGTTTGCCTCAGCTCTCCTTTAGCCCTTAGATCTGTGTTTTTAAGAAGGCCATGCACCAATTTGAGGATGATGCATGTTTTTTCAGTTTTGAGAAAACCCTCTTTCACTCTCGAGAAGCAGAAGTCTTCACTAGAGGTTAGAATTCTGTTTGTGGAGAATTAAGTATTTGTATGCCTGGAGTAGCATCCTTCCTGAAGCATTTTGACGGCAGACAGTGAATGACAAATAACAAATAGAGCTTTACCCCTCTGTTTTTTGTACGGCCTCACCCTTCTGTCCTCCCTACAACCTCACTGTCTGTCTCAACTCTCTTCTGACGAGGAACTGCATCTCCTTCAGCCTCCACACCCACATCACACACCAGCTTTGCTGCATGGAAGACAGCTGTGAGTGGCACCAGAGTTTTCAATAGTCTTATTCACTCACATATCTGCAAAAAAAAGCCTTATTCAAAGATTCCTCTGCACAGCGGTGGTGCTGCTGCATGACAGCAGTAAATGATGCACCATGAATATGAAAATACATTGAGCAAACAGCTGTATGAAGAGAAATGAATACTTGTCAAAACTGAGTGGTGATCAAGCATCAACAATTCATACTGAATTAAGTTACTTTGACATATACTATACCAGCTAATGATAAATCCATAGGTTAGTGTGTAAAGGCATTACTAATTTCCTAGAATGAACTAGTTACTTTGATTCTAGAGAGCATATATTTATTCCATTTGTTGGGCTCTATTCAGCCATATAGCAGTATCATCTCATATTTGCTTTGTATACATTTTTTGTATTTTAAATCTAAACCTTTTAACACATTTGTTATGGCTAGGCCATGTTTAAACTTACAAGCAGGTGGTGCAACCACGTGCAGATTCACTACAGTCTGCACATGCATGAGTGCCTGCTATATAACCACACTAACCAGATCAAAATTGTATGCAATTTAAATAGCATGTGCAGAGTGGAAACCTGCCTAATAATACTCATAAAAGCCTTTTTGCACATGCAAATGTAAATAGATGTAAATCTCATATTTCTCCGACAGAACTATTTGTAGGCAATGCCATGCTCATATTTATGTCCTCTATACAAACACTTTACAAGACCAACTCCGACCAAGACCGAGTTTGGTCAGAAAGGCTGCAAGGAGCAGGCACCATCACCAGCAAGGGAGAGAGTTTACTTTTTTTTATATCTCAGACTTGATCAGAAGGCTCAATTTATTACAGAGCACAAAAGCTAACAGCCCTGGTGGATTAGTGCTAAACCTGAAACATGCAATTTGCACTTCCAGTTGTGTTGAAGTAGCCTTTTAGGGGGCTTGTTTGGAGCACAACTTGATTTGCATATATATTTACTGATGACGATAAAACAAAAAAAAAAAGTTCAAGGAACCAAGTTCTTAAGCTCTGAAGTTATGAAGCTGAATATTTTTAGCATGGTGACTGTGGACAGGTGTGTGATTAAATCAGCCATTGTGTTTAAGTTTTAAAAGAAGTCTTTCAGCACTCAACAACATTTTTCTACCAGTTAAAAACCAAAGTGACTCAGATTTAATACAAAGCGACAAGTTGATTCAAAACTTTGTGTTTAGTTGATGTGCAGGAGAGTCAGACCTACAGTACTTTTTTTTGGTCTTTGTACCAAGGGGCTGCCTTGAAATACTGGGGCATTTAGTCAGAGCACACAGAGACTGAACTGACAACAAGGTCTTAACTGGATAAAATCAATATGCATGTTATTTAAAACAGACATTAATTTTCAGTTTGTTTTTTTCATGGAACCCTTCCTTGACTGTGCATCTTTGCACTTCAGTGTCTGGTCCCTGCATGCAGTCTTATATCCTTGGTGTGTCTGCACATTGCCATCGTCCTTGTGTCCAGCAGCTGGAGACAGAGGGCAGATAAAGCCTGACAACATCCCCCAAAAAACTGTCCACCTGATTACTACATAGCCCTCTGATCCAGTTGTGATACGGGCTATAGAGTGCAGCCAGTTACTGAAGGGCACAGTCTCACCCTCATAGAAGTGTCATTGATAAAACTCCTTCCTGGGCAAAAGATAAACCTGAGCTGTTATTTGATTAGGAAGGTTTGTAACTAACTGAACTGACCTGGAAGTATCAGCTGCATTACAACAGTTCCTGGAATTCTCTAAACGCTAGGGAAAGAAGCTTCAGGGTGATCATGCTTTATGAAAGGACACAGTACTATCCCACCAGTCCTTGCTCTGGCAAAGCACAATATGGGCATTCCTGACTGACTGATTTCTACCTGTATAGTGAAAATAAATTCAGAGTTTAGGTAAAAAGTGAAACCATCAGATCATCTCTTCATTCCATGGTCTTATACTCAGGGCAGCAGGAATGAACCAAAACGTTATTGCTGAATGATACAAATTCTATCATTGGAGCCTTGCTGCTTGATTATAAAAACAACATTTATAAATTGTATTCTTATTTCTTACTCTTATTCTGATGCAAATGACCTCTATGTTCTTACAGTCCAAGTCTAACCAGAATTGGTACATATGATGTTGAGCTAAAGTGTTTTTGTGCATTTATCCTTTTGTCTTAAATTGCTCTACATCATCTTCATACAACTTAATCTTATCAGGCCATTTTTACCTGTTTGGCAGATTGCCTTTGAGAAAATAATAGTGTCTTGTTCAAATCTGTTGTAATGCCTTGACGTATGCTTTCAGTATTTTTGGCTACCTTGTCTTTGAAGTTTTTGGTGAGGCGACACAACATGGTTCACTCGGCACCGTGTGCATCTTTTTCTAATTCATTCTTCTTGATGTCTTTGCTTTACTTAATGACTCTGAGGTCAAGAAAGAGAGGTTAGAAAGAGAGTGAGTGTGAGAGCTTAAATCTATCCCTGATCCTGCTCCGGATCCTAATCATCAAAATAGGCCAATGACAGCAGTGGATGACATACTGTGCCCAGGTGACGGTGGGCTCAGGGAAGCCATCAGCATCACAGGCCAACAAAGCAGAGCTACCGATGTCTGCTGTAGCGTTGACATCTGACTGCCTGGCACGGATGGTGGGAAGCACTGAAAAAGAGAAGACAAAAATTGATACAAGATAAAGTACATGCTGCATGTAGAGTACATGCAGCATGTGTATAAATATATAATTCTGAGGAGGTATTCTGAAGAGGCTCCATCTAGATGTATAGATTCAAACTGATAATTGGTGACATTCATAGATGAATAAATCCCTGTTTTACTTCTGCCTGTCATGATTGATATACAGTAGGACAGTAGTGATTGTTGCCAGTTCATTAAAACACACACCCAGTGTCTAATACTGGTGGCCTTTCCTTGAAAAAAAAAAACATTATTTGTACTGGTTAGTTGACAAGGAACAAAGAAAAGAGCGCCACCTACAGAAACTTGTGCAATGTGCAGAGTAATTTGCAGGGCAATCTGCCTTATTATGGAAGTATGAGCTATACAAAGCCTTCTGTTTTTTTCCAAAATGGGAAGAGTTCATCCTGCCCATTAGATTTTAATATTTGGTATGCACATGCAGATATTTTGGTCAGGGGGTAGGAATCATTATCTGGGGACCAGGTGGACAGGTGGCCAGATGAACTGACCAACTGACATCATCATTGGGGCACAAAACTGGTAAATGACCTTTGAAAAAAACATTTCAGGTTTTTCCAGGTCATCATTACTGTACCTGCTTATGTTGATCAACAACTGCAACAGGGCAGGCAGGGGGCAGAAGGTGAAAGAGATGCAGTGTGTGCTTACCATTAACAACGACCTTGATCATCCTAAAGTCAATTTCTCCCCTGGCCATGACACGAGCCTCACAGTTGTACATGCCCTCATCCTTCTTCTTGATGCCGCGGATCTGCAGGTGGCCATTATCTATGATCCTGAATCGCACTAAAACAGAAAAGGTAAACAGGGAACAGTAATTTATCACATATGGTACTCAACATTATTAAGATTATCCTGACGCAACAAAACAGTAAACTTACATTTGTCAAAGCGTTTTGGTCTGCTCTAGTATTGGTTTGTAACATTTTGAAAGAATACGTTCAATGTTTGATCTCCAGGCAAATTATGTTTTATCTACTTCAAGTTCAAATTAGGAATGAATTCTTGTCAGTGGGTCACAAAAATCTAAATGGAGGGCCATGTTTGTGTGCAATAGTTTAATACTGTCTAAGAAATCTAAGATCTAAGAAAAACCCAACAAGTGCCTAACTGAAGTGTGATCTTAAAAATCTGACTGTGGACATAAAATCAAGTAAAGGCTCAATAGGAACATTTAAAAACTGAAATACCTTCACTTAAATGCTCAGACAGGAAGTTGGAGCCAGATTAAAACACCCCAATTATCCCTGCTAATCAAGCAAGTGGTTGGAAGAACACAGCGAGCCCTGCATGACACCCTGGCTACACCAGACGCATTTCAGCAGTGTTTTACAATGATCATAGAGCATGATAAACTGTTGCACCTTTAATTAAACCAGCCATAAACATACAGTAACAGAGAGAGCTGCCTTATCTGAGAACAGGTATTGTTTCTCACACATTTTTTAAGAAAAGCGTCAAGCACATTATTAAAGTCCAGGGCTCTGACCACATCTGATGTAAGAGCCTCGGACAAGGAGCTGAGTCATTTTTGTTGTTTGTTCTTTATACATCCCAATTTGGAAAACAAACGTACTTCTCCAGAATTTGGGACTGGCCAGTGTGTACTTTAAAACTCACTGGATTCAAAATTGTTGCTATATAGGGTGTACTTGTTAAGCGTGACTTTCACGGGCCAATTGATTCCTTCTTTGGGGATGGGAGCTCCTCTGCAGGAGTCCAATGATGCCAGTCCAATTTCCATGCTAATGAGTGGTTACGAGATTTCGATTTCTCCACCTCTTTGATAGAGAGGCCCACTGTGTAAACTTAAGAAAGCCTGCGTGCTATAAAATCACCTGACGCATATAATTATGTATGAATCCTAGAAGGGATGTTGACTTAGGATAGTGAACATTTTCTTCTCATCACTTTTGAGATTTGTGACTTGACTTACAGAATCGCAGTTTACGTTTTATGCTTTTTAAAGACCGTTTCAGATTTTATAATGGATGTGTGTTGCGTGATGTCACCCACTCAAAGCTCAATCCCTTAAAACAATTTCCACTCTTCGTGCACACTTTATGGAGACAAGTTTGTCCTCTCTCTCCCAATGTTACTCTGTGATGTGACTTACTCCCTGTTATCTGAGCTCTGAAGCTCCTTGTCGAATACAAAGACATTGGGAGTGTTTAACCTACAACAGCTCCTTTACAGTAAATACTAATCAGATTACAAATAATATATCAGTCTCTTCAGTGAAGCCTTGTGCCCCTCATAGCGAAGACAATCTTTCAATGACTCATAGTTTTTGCACTACGAGAGTATTTTCAATGATATGTTTTGGCTTTTAAGCTGTTGTCTACCCGTAGATGCAGATGCATATTCATCTCACCTCACTGGTGCCCCCAATCACCATAGCAACCAGTGACTCAGCAGCCGCTGGGCAGGTGATGTTAGCACTCACTGCCTGGAGTTAGTAGTAGTACTATAACTGCCACAAATACTATCAACCATAGTGCTTCATGTACTCCTGGATCAATGTAAAAAAGTCTGATCACATCTTCCACCACTGATTTCCATAATATTGTTGTCTGTTTTCTGCTTCCTGTCTGCATGTGCAGTATCCTCCATGTACATAATTGTGAACTGAAATATTCATTAAGTGTAAAAGTAATGTCAAAATATTTTGAGTACAATAAAGAAAATAGTCTTTTTTGAGGGCTTAGTGTGGTATTTCAACAGAAATTCATGTCACATTCACACATATTACAATGACAAAGTTCTGGTGGGAGGTTTAACAATGCAACATGCAGCATATGCTTAGGTCAGCTGTTGCTCTGAGGAAAATTACATAAGCAGTTTTCAGTTTTCAGTGTCGGTTACAATTAGTGGTTTTTCCAGTGAAAAACACATTCCTTGACCAGACTCCAAGAATAAAGGCGGGCTTAGCACAACACTGTGGTGACTCCAGGCTCTCCAGCGGTCACCAAAGGAGGGGTTACTGTAAGGTTAAAATAGGCCCAATCCAAGCGTAAAACAAAAGCCAGTCTCCTGCCTCATCTCCACCTCCCAGTCCTCACACAGCAGACTGAAGTATGAGTTGAACTCTCTGAAGTAGAGCTGCTTCTGGATCAATGTTGTCAATGCTTCCTGCTGCCTGGATTTGCCAAATGAAATCATTCACAAACCTTTTACATGAATATATCTACTACACCATTTAGGCCCTCCTCATCTTATTGGCAGAAGGGGCCAAATGCTGAAAAGTTTGTAATTTTGTTTCCTCACTGAGGACAGCAGCTGTAGTCAGCTTGGATTCACAGCAGTTAGAATGGTTTCCAATGGTGACCTAGAGGTACAAAATTAAAATGTACCAAAATGTCCAAACTTCTCAATCAACTTCTGCAGCACCATTCATTTCTACAGTGTTTATTTGTATGTTCACTATGTTCAAAAGCCCCGCAGTTTCTCCACAACAGAGCTAAATACCTCAGTTCTGTGTCACGCTTCATAGCTCCAAGTGTGTTTACTGGCAAAGCAACAATTGTTTAGAACATAGGGATCAACAGTGGAGAAAGGATTATAATGCAGGAGTGGTTTGAGACGTTTCTATGGACGTTTTGATGTTTTTCTTTTGTTCTGTCCCCCCGCTCTGACTGTGAATCACCATTGGAATCCATGGTAATGGCTGCAAATCGAAGCTGATTACAGCTTCCATTGCCTGCCAGGGAGCAAGCCACAAAAGTTTCAAAACCTCCTTTCAAGCCTAAAGGCAGTGAGTACTTGATATACTCAAAAGACAGATTTTCAGTGGAGTGTACCTTTAGTACTACAGCTACAAGAATGAGCAAACGTGGTAACCCTACGATGTGGACAGCACTACACCCAACTGTGAACTGTCAAAAACACTTCTACCACCTATGTGCTCCTAAAACTCTAATTTCAATTTCTACATGTGTTAAAAAATAAGATGGCGTCAAAGGAAATCTGGTAAAAATATATATTAAGAAAATATAAGATGACCTCTGTATTCTTTAGCTTGTTAAACTAGCTTACCTGCATGACTTGGTAGGTCTAGAGTGCATTTTTTCCTTTTTTTTTTTGCTGGTGACAGCAATTACATTGTTAGCTCTTCTCTTACCCTTCCACTCTTCCCTTTTTTCCCCCAGATTATTTCAGCCTACAGAGTAGTTTTCCCTCTATTTGGGAAACTTAAAGTCCAATCTGCCCTCAGACATATTTTCTAGTGACAATAACCACTTCTTGCTGGGCCAAAAAATTCAATTTCCATGTTCATGCGTCATCTATGAGGTCTAAACCTTCCCCTCTGAAAATGCATGGCTTTGTTCATAGATGATGGGCAGGAGGAGAAGGAGATGAGGAAGAGTGTGGCAAATTGATTGGAAAGCATGAATTGGCAGACGGCATTGGCAGGACGGTAAGGTGACTGCTCAGGGAGTCAGGGGGATGGCGGGTTGGAATTGAGAAAGTAGCTCAAGCATTGGAACATTTTTATTTGGACTGGCTCACCATCTTTGTCAATCTGGATCTTGGAGCCCTTATGCTTCCAAATGATGGTGGGTGGCGGTGAACTGACCACGTTGCAGACTATGTCAGCATCATCGCCTTCATTGAACTCCTGTGGGCTGGGAGCACTCTGGAAGGTGATTTTCTCTGTAGGGAGATGTGACAAACACATACATTATACATTTGTATAAATATCTTAATGTTCAGACTGACACTTCCAAAAGTGAAAACTCTCATGTGGCATATTTACATTGCTTAAAAAAATCTCACAGTTTACTGGCAGTGTAAAGAGCCACCATATGGTTGAGCTTCTGCTTCTCTAATAATTTTTTCTTGGTTTAGTTTTTATGTAATCAGAGATGGTGTGGGAAGGTAGTTGAGGTAAAGGAAGTCCAAAGACTCTTAGTCTGCGTTCAGACAGACATCAGGACTGCATGAAAAAACACAGCGCCCTCAGTCATTTCAATGGGACCACTCCATTGACATGGAGGGGGTGCCGACGCAGAGGGCTCTGGCAAAAGGTGCAGGGTTATTGGGCAAAAACGTTTAATCTGGCTCAACTTTCGCCACAATGCAAAGTGGCATCATTCGTGCAAGCCCACATTCCTGGTAGAGCCTTGAAACTAGTTGTAAAATCCTTCCTCTTAATAGTACAAACTATGTGTCGTGTTTTGGAATCTGATAAGCCTTCAAAGTCATGAATCTGTTACTCAAACAGGACTTCCAGGATGATATTTCATTGTGTTGCCTGAAACAACACGACCCCTCAAACACAGCCCATTTGGGTCTGAAAATGGACTTAAAAGTCGGGGTGATAATAGTTGAGTAAGAACTTCAGCTTCTCAAAACATACCTGAGAAGAACATACCAGAGGACGTATTGATGATTAGTTTGGAGATTTTACCAAGAAGAATAAGTTGTCTTGGAAGACAGAGCATAACTTCATGTTTCATCTGTTTTTTACATTTACTCTATAGCCTTTTAAGCATATATTTTGCCTTAGATGCCAACAATTCTGGGATCACTTAATGTTACATTCAATTCCTTTAGTCACAGTGCACAGAACAGTCCAATCCTTTTTCCTAGAATTTACATTTATATTGTACTAAATGGCTTTGCCAAAAAAACATTGAAATAGAAATAAATTGCTGCCTGGATTATGTTGACTGGAAAAAATGTTTGCCAGTGAACACAATCCAGGTAGCAATAATGTTTCCATTTGAACATATCTGTCATTTAGTACAATACCTATGTAATTTCTAGGAGACGGGGTAAGGTTTGCAGAAATTGCTAGGTTCTTGTACTGCATGGAGTGAGTAGGTTGTTTCCTGTCTCTTGTCAATTCTCAAATAAAACTTTAACTCAGACAACGGTTTATTTTAAGATTTAAAGTGGGGTATGTTGTGGGGTGGGGTTGCCCTGACAGACAGGTGCCAGAGGCTATCAGTAAAGAGAAATTTCAGATAGCAAAATGCTCATTCAATAACCTATAGGGGTTCTCACAGACACTATGTCCATGTTTTCCTGCAGTTTGGAGAGAGACTTGGAGAAAATTTTGGAAACTTTTTGAAAAATTCCATCTAATATAATTAGATTTCCTTTATTTATTCCACAAATTTCAGTCTACATTTTAAGTTCTGATTCTACTAAGTACTCATAGGATTTACGCATAAATACTCTTTGAAATTAATACTGTATTGGCTAACATGGTGTCTGGCTGGGTTAATGCAGCTCATGCAATAAAATTGATTTTCTGCATGTAAAGATACTTTGAAGGCACTCCAAAACTCAGTTTGAAAATAAAGGTGAGACTTACGAAAGATCTTGACTTGGACTGTGGCCTGGGCCTCCTTGTCCCAGTTCTTTGCCACACACTTGTAGATACCGGCACTGTCCACGTTGGCGTGGTATATGGTGAGGGTCGAAGTGCTTTCATCGCTGCGGCTCACAAAAATGTCTGGCCTGTTGGGGAGGATCTTCTCCCCACTGGGGTCGTACCAGTCTATGTCTTTAGCATCTCCCACCACTGCAAGACAGAAAATGAAGAATGAGGCAAGGAAGCAAGAATTCTTTAAGGAAGTCCACAGCTGCCACATAAATGATAACCATCATATACAGGTTTGTTATTGAAAAAAGTGGAATTCTGATTTGTACTTTTGCAATTTTGTTAGATATTTGGATTGGATTTGATCCCCCAGCATTATTTGTATACAATTTGGATGCTGTTCGCATCTGTTCACAGTTCATCCCTAATGTATTACATTAATGTATTACATCATAGATGTGCAACTACTTTAACAAGTTTAGGCAAGACTCGCATGATATTCTGCGGGTAAACATAAACTCAGAGTGAAAGATGAAACACAAATAGTCATTATTACTTCTACAAGTCAAAAAAGCTGATATCTACACTCCATAAATCAAGAATTATTTATATGCAAACTAAAACATAAGAAGAGTGGTATAAATAATTTCTATTTGCTCAGTAGAACAGAGGATTATTCAGTACTGTAGGCACCTTTCACTGAAAGAAAAATCAAACAACTTTTCCACATCATTCATTTTTTATAAAGACGAGTACACGCTGAGAAATTGTTTTGTTTCCCTGAAACATATTAATGCCATCTCTAAAGGAAGACAAAGGACCCTAAATGCATTCTGGCATCCTTTTCAACTGGAGAATGGGAGTTCAAGCTGAAGCCATGCTCCTTCATAGAACAAAAAAGAAAAAACACTAAAATAAAAAAAATGTCAAGGCTTCATATTCCACATGTACAAAGATATTGAGTTTTGCTTTTTAATGGCTTCATTCTCACAGAAAGTTTTCTGCAAGTAGCAGTGTAGCAACAGGTCAGTAGAGAGAGTCAACTGGTTACTGTTTCAGTATAATGACCTCTTTAAAGGGTCAGTTCACCCAAACTACAGAAGACATATTTTCTTACTTACTTCTAGTGGTATAAGCTATGAGATATCCACCTCTGAGATGTCTGCCTCGACCCCAATAAAATGGAGGTGAATGGAATTTTACTTGTGGTGCTCAAAAGTTACATTTTAAAATATCAACAGCAGCATATCTTTCCAGAAACAGTGCCCCGAGTGCAGACTACTACATTATCACAATCTTAGAACCACTGTACTGCTCTCAATACAAAACATTTGTTTTGTCTCAGACTGTTGTCAGGGTGACGTGGGGGTACAAAAACTACACAACTGGTGTACAGATAATAGGGTCATTCCAATTGGTGACATCCGTGACTGGAGCAAATGAACGTGATATTAAACAAAGACACGCGAGAAGTCACTGTCTGTGTGTGGGTGTGTCCGCTGCCTCCCTCCTTCCCCACCTTCAGTTTCCTGTTACGCTCTCATTGGATATGGCTCATTTCCTGTCTCAGACTCGTCTCCAAGGTACTTGAAACTGCTCAAACTGGACGACCCGTCATGACGGGAAAAGGCGCGGATTCTGTGTTGACTCAAGGGTTTTTGTCTCAGATCAGCAACAGGCTAAGTCAAGTCTGCACAAGGCTTTACTCTGGATAATCAGACCTCGCTGTTA
Source organism: Macquaria ambigua (assembly GCA_008360985.2). Taxonomy (NCBI): domain Eukaryota; kingdom Metazoa; phylum Chordata; class Actinopteri; order Centrarchiformes; family Percichthyidae; genus Macquaria; species Macquaria ambigua. The sequence continues at coordinate 30,779 of VMKM01001319.1, read as the reverse complement.
ACAGTTTTCATATACAGTATATTCCTTTGGTGGGAAAAAAAAATCAAAAGAAAGAATTTACAGTATATTCCGTGGAGTAATGGGGACACTGATTTTGGTAAGAGATGTTGTTGAGTGTAATTCATTGATCGGAGCACCAAAAGGAAACTTCCAATCACCTTTACTGTACTGAGGTGGAGGCACAAAGACACATATTTCAAAACCTGGACAGATAAGACCACAACTATCTGCATGACCACATACTATTTTGTTTTGTAATTTGGGTGAACAGAACCTCCAGTAAGACTTTAATAATAAATGAGACCCCGCAGACTGGCATGATTTTATTCATGCGCCGAATGTTCTATAACGTCAGACAGCTGACCTACCTAATGCAAATACCACCTGTATCTCAGACACGCTGACAAATGCACATGTACACTGAACACTGAAAACACAGACTGTCTGAGCCCTCTCTCTCATTATCTCTTCAGACTGCACCTCTCTCCCAACTCTTCTAAGCCCTCTTCTTTACCTGACTGTGATCTCAACTTCCCACTACCTTTCTCAGAATAAACTGCTCAATCAATTTATCCGTGTCTTTTTTTTTTATCACTGTCTTGTCTTTTGTCTTGAATGTCTTTAATGCTTAACTTCTATTGAGAGTATATTCACAAGTACACCGGTGGCATTATTTAAACTGACTTCTATTACTTTTATCAAATTATCTCAATTAATGAGGTATGTTTGAGATCACTCTTACCTTCGCAGAGGAAAAATTTGGACTCTCCTACGCTGATCTCTCCTTGTGTTGGAGTGATTTCCACCTGGATGGAGGCTGGAGAAAAGAAGAAAGAAAGAAAGATGACAAAATATACATCAGCCTCTGGTTCCAGCGAGAGGAATGGTGACACAGGGGCAAAGCACAAAAAGGCAAGGCTCAAAATCAAATTGCTTTGCCTGCTCAAAAGAAAAAACATTTTTTAGGCATACCCTCTATGAATGAAACTATGGGATGAAATTTTCATGCTCACTAGAGTGCAACATCTCCATGTGGAGATGGGTTATGAGTCTAGATTTTCTACAACGACCTTGTTGAACTGCCAGGTTGTTAGCGGGCTTACTTATGGAGGACATGTTGGAACTGTGCAATCTGTATCATTAGTTAGATTTTCTTTTTTTACATTTTCATATTTTCAGGTGGCTTTTCACTATGTGAAAATGTGGCAACTGTTCTGTGTACTAAATATTTTGCTAGGCTACAGTCAACTGATTATATCACCATTATTGGCACCACAATTGTCTTGTTAGCCAAGACACTCACAGCTAGCAAGCATGGAATTAGGGCTGAGGAAATTTTCACAATCAAAAATAGAATATATTAAGCACACTGCTATTTAAAAAAACGTTACCGTTTTGTTTTTTTGTTCTGGCTATTTTACAATGGAATTTTTAACAACATGTAGCACATATAAGGTGTACAGAGCGGAAATCCTGATGGCACTTCCTGGATCCTCTGCAACTCAATGTGATCTCTGAGGTTTTCTTTCATCTGTCTTTCCTAAAAAGTGAAACGTGTTCCTAGAGTTCACTATCCATATTCTAAGGATGAGCATACAAAAAAGTGCACATATTATATGTCATCGTTACCGTTTCTCCCTTTTTCATGATATTCCCGCACACTCTATTTTAATGTCATCTTTCCAATTTTCTAACTGTAATCTGTGCTTTCTAAAAATGTCAATGGTTTTCGGTCCTTCCTGTCCATTCTCGACTGGCCCCTGTCTGACAAGTTGGTGATGTTTAACTGATGGCTGTCTTGGACTTTTGGGAAATGGCGTTAAATACACAATAATAATACATCTTTTTCTTTTTTATTTACCAGTCCTGTCTAAACAAATGGAATGAGATGCAACCCATAGTGTTGAGAAAGGTTATGTTGTAGGGCTGGGTTTTTGTAATTTTTTGTCATCAAAAATTTGAAGATATTCTTATTTCTTTTTTACCTTTATCTCCTAGTTTGAGTACAGTTGACATTCTATCTTGAATTACTTAACGTTATTAGTTCAAATGTCCTCTGCAGTGCTGGTGAAAAAAAACACAGAAAAAACAAAACAGACATGATGGCACTCCATGGCCGTGTGATTCACTTATAAGAATGAGGTATTTTGAATGTTATGCATTTTCAGTTAGTCTGGGATAAGATGATCTTCAGTCCTCAACAGCAATCTTAAGTATATTTAGTAACACAATATAAAGATGTGTTTTGTCACTGAGTGTTTATATAAGCCACCATTCCAGGTCATTCCAGGGTGCTCTTGTACTTGTTTTCTACATTCCTGCTTCTCCTGGCAGATGATTTAGAAGACATAATTCCGTGAATCAAAGAATATCCTTTTCCTGAGACTCTAATGCACTTCATCTCTCAGCATCAGCTAAAGCTACAGTGACACAGATGAGATGAGTGCAGAGAAACACCTGGTGTTTGTTCCTCCCTGCGTGCTAAGTGAAATTAAAACTCCTGCATATTCAATGAAAAGTGTTAAAATGTGTAATAATTTTCAAAGGCTTAATCACATGTGCACCAGAATGACAGGAGCCGTGATGATTTTTAAATGTGACATGGTTTAATTTAAGGCTCCTATCTTCAGTGATGTGTGGCATGGGAGTGAAGCACAGACTGTGAAGCAGAAACACCACTGAATCGTGATCCGGAGCTTGACAGAGAAATCCCGCTGAGCCTTCAGCATGTTGCCACTTCACACAAATGAGTGAGTCAGTCTCAGCCCGATTCTCACCAGGAGATTCATAGGAATGGTTTGCAAGGACTCGCCATTCAAAGACAGGTAGCCAACTATCATCACAGCACAATGAGACGTTGGTGTTGCATATTGCGACAAACTCAAAGCTATAGAAACACATCCATGACTAAGAAGAGACAGTCACAGCAGTGGCCTTTGTTGTTCTTTTTTTCCCCTACGCACTCCTTTGTGTGAAAAGCCATCATCATTATGCTGTGAAGCTGAACCTCAGTCAAATATGGGGCTGACAAGGGTGTATACAGCATTTAGAACTGCATAAATGTACACAATAAGCTTTTGTGTTTGGAAGCAAGCAGAGTGTCACCATGTTTAGTTGTGTTTATGTTGGGCGAATTAGAAGCTCTCGAGGAAGACATTCCAGTGTCAGCAGGGATGACCATGTCTTCCCCTTGTGGATATACTTTTAAATCCTTTAAGCAGGCATAGACACTAATATTTTGAAGCACTACATTTTTGGTGGCCGAAATGTAAAGTTATGTAAAAACAATCCAGACAGTCTTCCTTAACTGTGACACTTAAATAAATGAAAAGACATTAACAGAATGAAAATATATTTTTATTTAAATTTAAATTCTCAAGTTCTTTGTAAACATATGGTACATATATTCTCTCACAGTCTCGCTTCCTCACGCAGTTACAATGATAGAATGTTGAATTAAAAGGTGCGAAGGAATTGGGATGGTTGTGGAACTGTAACGTTGCTTTGGCGAAGGCTCGCAGTATAGGGATAAAACTTTGTGGCTACAGGGGGCCACCTACATGGAGTATTTGGTGGCCACAAAGTAACTTTTTGTGGCCACAGGCCATAGAGCCATGGCTAATGTCGAACGCTGCTTTAAGTACACACAAAGTACACAGGCATGTAAGCAATACATTGTTTAAGAGCAGGTATATAAGTGATCTAAGAGGTCTTCCACCTTTGCTACTGAGAGAAGACAAACTACGATATGTCGCTTGCCAGTTAAGCATTTGAATTGACAACAAATTCTGTAATTTTCCTGGTCAAGGACAGTCTCAAGTATTGATTTCATTAAACTATTCAAGGTGAGATTAATATCTCCCTCGCGGCTTAGTCAAGAAGTCATACAAACACTGATTTGCAGGAAAACACTGCCTCTGCCACATAAATGACCTGTGCTTTGTTCCAGGCTAGCATGCAGGCTCTAGAGGCATGGAAAACCACTACCCACAGTATGTTTGCTTTTACAGGCTGGAGGTAGATACAAAGAAAACAACATATCCATTTCCTCCCCTCATCTAGTAAGATCACAGATACCATGCTGCAAACCCTAGCCATGCCTCCTAAGACTAAGACAACTGGCCAAAAATCAACTGATCATATCTGCAACACTAAAGACAACAAAAAGGAGTTCAGGCGGTGTGGGAAAGATAGCTATTCCCAGAGTCATTTTCTCAGTGTATGTCTCTAAATGGCCACTTGTGCAGTCATTGTCTCCAGGATAAAGTGGCTGTTGAGTCTCATGCGTCAAGTGAAAGTGTGACTTTGTGTCTCTTACTGAGAGCATATTGTGAGTAGTAAAACCCAGGTGTAAAAACAAGAGAAGTGGCCAGGTTTAATTAATGAACAAATCCAAAACAACACTTGTTCTTATTCAAAATCCTTGTTCATCAACTAAACCTTCATCCTGATCAGATGACGCTTGTATGGGTTGCCTTTCTGCTCATTCCATTTCTCTTTAAATAACACTCTTTATCAAAAACATTCTGTCTTTAGATAAGATTCCAGGTAATTATGTAATGATGGTCAAATTCATATGAATTAAATTTGGGTTGGATAGTTTGATACCATGTCTTAATGCACCATATACATGGAGTCATAATATTTAGTCATAACTTTTCTCCTTACTAATGTGGTAAAAGACCATGCTGGTGTTTATAACACATCATAGACAAAACCAAGTTTCAAGTTTCTCAACAACTTGATTTTCAAACCAAACTTAAATGGACCGGAACCAGTGGCTGCTTGGAAAACAGTAAAAGCACATTTACAAAGCTAAAAGAAAAAATCTATTGCATGTTTTGGAAAATGTTTTTGAATTTTGTTTAGTAGGAAATACACAAAAGTTTCCAAAAGCATTCAAAAACACTGACACTTTTTGCACAAAAACAAACAGACCAACAAAGACTAATGTTGAAAAGGGAAAATAATACAAGACAAATTACATTGAGAACAAGTCCCATCAAAATCACAACCATCTCCAAACCTATTTACCTGAACTGGTAAATAGATAAATAGGTAAATGCGGAGCTTTTATAATAGGACAAAACAAACTTGGTTCTTTCATCAACATTCAGGTTAAACAATTCAAGTGAGGGCAGTAATATGAGGCATGATCTATCTGATGTCCACATGGAGAAGGATGTGTGGTAAAAACAAGAGAACAAAATACAGCAGCAAGTACTATTCTATATAATAAAAAGACTTATTCAGTAGCAGCACATGTTTATGGATATGAAACATTGAGTCTCATTCTTTAAATATATAAGAATCGAAAAGCAATTTTCTATCGAAGAAAGGGGCAATTTTGAGAAGCTGCCTCTTAAAAGGGAGGCATTGTGAATTTGCAGATTGGGCAGACTTAAGAAAGGCGAAAGGCAATTAAGGTACTTCAAAACGCAATTTGTGTCAAAATTCATACTCCTCTGAGTCTTACCTCAGTCAAATCTGAACACACAGGCATGACACACATATTTTTAGATTCAGTGTGACTTACACTTTCCGAGCATATCATCATCTATATTATTATCATTATTATCATAAATCTGCTTGAAAATCATAAAAAACAGATGCTCCATATAACTTCAGAACTTCCACAAACAGGAACTGCTTATAGCTGATTTGGCATTCTTTTAATGGTGCTAATTTGCCAAAATGTTACCAAATATAGGCAAAAAGAAAATAAAACTGATCTCAAGTTGTAGACAAAAAAATCTGTGACATTGCTTGGTACTCTATAGCCCATGAAATACAAGCCAAGGTCACGTTAACATGAGAAGGCACTCTGGATTTGAATGCATTCTTTGTGTTATGTAGCACTTTCATAGAGTGATATGTTGTTGTCAACTGTAGAGTCATTAGCAAATATGGAAATTGGTTAGGGCTATCCATGAGGCTAAATTGTTCTGTAAAATAAGGTTGACAAAATTGAATAAAATGGCGATTTAACCTTATTTAATAACTGCCAGATTTAAGATTGATTTAATATTGTTTTTTATAAAAAAAAGTTATATTTTTAAATAATGGTTGTAATATTGTATTGTGTCTGCATCTACTGTAATATGTGTTTGTTCTGAGAGTTGACTTGTTAAATTCAGATGGACTTGTATTGATGGTCAGCAGTAATGCAAATTTTATACAATTTGTTGTAAATATGCTAAAACATGCATAAACAACAGTATGATCCTTTAAAGTTTTCATCAAAGCACTGAAATTAAGAAAGACCTTACCTAAACCACAGAAAGAAAAAAGTAAACTAAGAAGGCCAGAAGCGAAGGAGATTTTGGAGAAGGAGGTGTAGATTAACAGGAAGGATAGAAAGAAGTGCTTGGCATAGTGAGGAGAGAGCTTGGATAAAGGATGAAGCTATCTGTGCCCAGTTGTTTTCACTCATGACACCAATCTAATATCTCCACGCTAAGCCTATCCCTCACTTTCAGTCCTCTCTAAAGACTTATAAACCTCTCTGTCTACTCTCAAGAGTCCTTCTTTACTCTTCGTTCCAGCGCTTCGACACCTGTAGTCACAGCACCCTGCTTTTGAACATACAGCACTTGTGCTATCATTCTGATCAGCTTATTTTCACAGAGATTAAGGTAGTTTTTGGGTATGTGGGAAATAAAAAATCTGTAAATCTAGACTTCAGAAAAAACACGTGCCTCTTTCTGTAACAGCACAAAGTAGCTGGATATTTTTCAGAATTACATCCGTTGTTGTCATATATTTATATCATATTTGGCTTTTCATAAAACATCCTAAATAGCCGAAAGTCTCTGTCTTTCACTGTACTTCAGGGACTGGCTTTAATATACCCACATTACTCATTGAAATAAAAACATTGGTGAGATCAAAGTATGTTCTCTGCAGCAGCAACATTAGTTTAAAAAGCATATTTTAGCCCAAATTGTTGGAATATTCTATTAAAATATTATCCACACACCAATGTGAACAAAGATACTGAGGAAAACAGAGAGAGTAGGTCTGAATAAAGAGAAACACATATGGCACATGCACAAGTGAACATAGAGTGACCTAGTTCCTGCTAATTAGAGCAGTGGACTAAACGGTTAAGAAAGTTAAGAAACTACTATTTAGTTCAGTTACTGATCGTATACTAAACACACACACTGAAGTACAGACATCAATTGGGTGTTATTGACCCGCAGTCATACTAACTAGCTACTTTGGATACAGTAGCTCAATATGGCCAAATTTTCCCCAGGAAAATTGTGGTTATCTGGTTTATCCATTGCATTTTAACTCATTCACTGAGAATATTTCTGTCTGCACAGCAGCTTTGCCTCTGACAAATGTTCGTATAAATAAAACTCCAATCTGCCTTTCTCTCCCTGTAGACTGTCAGTTCCATGTCCGTTGTATTTCCAGAGTTCGAGGGGAGCACAATTGTATAACCAGAGATGACAGTTTCCTGTGCAACCTGTTCCCTTTTTTTTTTTCTTTCTGGAAGAAAACAGGCAGGTTGTTCTTGAAACCATCCACTCAGGCAATTAGAGGCCACAGCAACCCAATACACCAGAAGTTATTTCACTGCATCCACATGGAGGAGTGATTACCAACAGTTCCTCCTCACAGGTACTGTTTGCTCACTGATATCTCCTTACAAAGCCTGTCTTCTAAAAGTCACATATATAACTAATTTATAACAGTGAATACATTTCCAAAAATAAATCAGTGTAGTAGTGAGCAGGGCTGTAGCCAGGCTTTTAGAAATTCTGAGGTCATGATATGAAAACGATGAAACTGCAACCAGTTCATTTATTTTCACTCTTTCACTGTTTTGCCTATTAAAAGTCTACACTCACTTTTCATAAGCATTTAGGGCTATAGGATCAACATTAAATTACACTGGTGTTATCCTTTAATAAACAAAGAGAGGTAGGGTCTTATGTTAGAGCTCAAGGAAACTGAAGGCATTAATTAACTCCCCCTTACCCACATATACATCCATACATAGACACACACACAAACACACATTCACACACACATACCCTATGTTTGCCCAGTTAATAGCTTGCCAGCAGACTGATTATTTAAGCTATTAATTTCACAAAGTTAGGACAGAAGTTAGATGGAAGAGCACATTCAAAGCTACTCGCGGTGAGCTCAGAAGTGGTATTAGCAATGGTGTATTAATTTACTGATAATCCCTCCACACTTTGAAGCAAATATGCCTGTGAGGTTTTAATAACAATGACCAAAACCACTGAGTGAAGATGTGAGTGCTGGCCATTCTCCAGCGAGAGCATTATGGACTTTACAGCCTGCTACTGTAAATAGGCTTTTAGCATCTTAGCATCGACACCGCAGAGTTTTTTAATTCCAATTATGTAACAGCACAAATATTTATACAGGCCACATGGCCATCATTATTCATTTTAGGGTGTGTGCCTTTGTGAAGCGCACAAACAAGAAGTAGTCGGTTCTGCTGGGGGAAAACCTGAAGTTTGAGGCAGCCTCTTTCCCGTCTTGGATCAGGGGGTTTGCATGCCTAATTGGAGCCTGGCAGCCGGTGGTGACTGGCTCCATTACAAGAAGGCTACAACAGTCAGCTGTTGGTGCTTAACATGCAAGTCATGTCGTAGCAAGCACACACTATGCAGGGGCAGACAGCACTGTGTAGGGCCACACTGGGATGCATACATCACCAGCACACACACGTAGAAAGCAACTGTCTAAGGATGAACTGTACAGCAAGAAGAAATGCACATGCACTATTTTGTATCTTTTCCCTGTGGTGTGTGAATGTGAATTTGATTGTCGAGTGCTATTGCTTTTAAATCCCTGTGGCCTGAAAAAAGGTCAAGACAATAGCAATGAGGACAAAGATCTCAGCAAGATCCGAGCACACACCGACCACCTAATGAGCTAGAAGTCTTATTTTTCCATCTCTTATGAAATTAGGTAGACAGGTTCCTCCCTTACCTTATTTTATATGAATATTATGGAGCATTTTTGATATTTTTAACAATTGAAAGGGAAGAGAGATGGGAAAATAGGAATAAGCAAAAAAAAAAAAAAAAAACAGAAAGAGAAAGATATATGACATGTGACAGAGGCCCCAGACTCTATTTGAAAACCCTCTAACATGTTGTCATAAGGATTTCTGCACATATAAGTTGCTCCTCAAAATGTGATGTATGCCAGACAGTTTGCAGTACATTCCTCTTGGCATACTGGAGAAAGATTATGTGCGCAACCCTTTGTCAAATGACTGTAAGTGCTGCACAAATACAGTCATATTTATTTGTCTTCAAGATCTGTAAGCTCACTAACTCACGCACACACACACAGACACTTTTGGCATAACTAAATTACATCACTTAAGATTGTTTAGAGAACTGTTGTTTTGATCAGAGAGGGGTTGATATGAACTGATATAAGATTGTTTTTCAAGCTGAATTTGAGCAGTCAGAGAAACCCATCCCTGAGACCAGGTGAAGTAAGCTGTGCGAGATCTATTCTTGGAATCCAATAGGATTTTCTAATGCAAGTATTCACCTCGCATGCCCTGTAATGAGGGAGCACTGAAGCACAGCTTGGAGTTAAGGTGGGACATAGCTGAATCTCTGACTGAATCAAGCCTGACTTCTCATTCTCAATAATGCAAGAAAAAAAATCAAAGACCTAAAATTATATATGATAAAACTCATGATTATTCTCATCTAATGCATTCTAATCTTTGGGTCTGAGGTCATTGTTGTAGTCACAGCCCTCTTCCATTTACAGTGCCCTCATTTTAAAACCTGAAACAGCATTTATGCAAATGTGTTTACCATTTAAATGGGTTAAATGCTCTTGCACACAATTTTGTACGTTTTGTTCTAAAGGTGAAGGTACAAACAAACTGTCCTCTGAGCTGAAGTCAGCCATAGATTCGGTGAAGCTGGTGTCACAGAGCAGACAGATGTGATAGGGAGGACCTCACCTGAACACATCAAGTCCATCTGCAAAGCCCTCTTCTACCATCTTAAAGCTATGTCAATCAAGTTAAGTCCACTTGTATTGCCCGATATTGTCTCAACTGACTTCACAGACCCACACCCAAGGTCTCCCTCTAACCCTTCTCTAACCCCTGCAGACCTGAAGAAGCTTCTCCACAAACATCAAAAGGATTTCTGGCAGGCATTTCCAAAACCTCCACCACATCCTCTACAGCACTGCATAAACAGCAACACATCACTCCCATCATGCCTTCTTGGTACTGGCTCCCTAAACGCACTGCAGCTTCTTGCTAAACCCTTTCTCTGACCTGAAAGTCAATCCACAGAAACACCTCACACTGCTCCCAGCAATTTGTTACCCCTAGTTAGTACTACAGTAGTAACAGTATAAAATTGACAGTAGAAGTATATTACCTGTAGTAATTCTGCACGCTCATCTGCATTTTAAAGGGAAATGAATTTGCAGGTGAACTGTGAGTATATATAACATATACAGCTGTTACATTCATCCTCTCAACAGAGCATTGTTTCCAATTTGTGTTTCAGAGCCAGATAAATTAGCCTTTCAGAAGCACATTCCAAACTGCCTCCACCACTTATCATTAACCTGCTGTACTTTGAGAGACTGCACAAAGCACTGAGCAGCCGTTTCCATGTGCTCTGTGTGGGTGTCAGGCCTTAATCAAATTGACATAGACGTGTCAGCTACTAAGCTCCTTCTCTTCACATCTTTCAGTCATTCACCAACACAGCTTTGTCAGGATTATGGTTGTTGCCATAATTCCCCCCAACCCGCCACCACTTCAGTTGTCATCCAAGTGCATTACAAGTGTAGACGAGTCACTCTGGAAGAACACAAATGAGTGCTGCAGACATCAACAGTTTTAAGTGCTTTTTTCCACTAACTTACAGTGTAAAACGTTTAAGACTAACTATGGTGTGACATGGGCTACTTTGCACAGCCTCATATTTGCCCTCGTCTATTGATTAAAAGTGTCTTGTCTCACCTCATCGTCTCCAAATAAACAACTCCCTGATACATTTCCAATAGCTGCCCCTCTTCTGTCATTATTAATATTTGGATATTAAACAGAGGCCAAACGCTGAAATGTCCCTTTTTACTCCGACTAATTTGAGCCTCCTCATTCTGACAGCACCTAATTACCAAACCTGGAGAGAATGCTACACAAACAGCTAAAAGGCTGAAAAGGGCAGCAGAAGGAAAAAAAACAGCTACAGCATGAAATCTGGCTGTGAACAGATTACATGTAAAACCAGTCAGGGTAAAGGGCGGAAGGACTAAAGATTATAAAACACAAGGCAAAGCCCATAGAAGCTGCCGCTGAGGAGCAAAATGGTGCTCGGCAAATTCCATGGCACTCTGCCCAGTACATTAACAGATATTTTGTGTACAAAGTTGAAATTTTGGCCTGATGTCGGTACAAGACGAAAACCTTTGGAGTATCCAGAATGGAAATGGTTCATCGTCTGATAAGCATAAATGTTCTCAGTAAACTTCAGTAAAGTTCTTCTATACCTTGGCATGTTTCTAGAGGAAAAGAGGGAGTCAACAAAATTAGGAATCCTCCTCTGGTAACCATGAATATCCATACAAAAGTCCACTACAATGTGGCTCCTCTTTATTGAGTATCTTGCTCTGGACCAAAATGTGTGAAGAACAGACTGTCATGGCATCAGCATTAAGAAGCTGTGTAGCTAGCGGTGTAACCTGCAAGATATACTAGACTGACGGTCATTACCCTACTGGGAAAATTCAAACAGTGATATGCAGACTGATACTGACAATGTTAAAAAGTTGCCGCTGCAAGGCTTTCATTTATTGTCTTCTCTTTCACAAACCCTACCAATTGCACTTCTCAGCTAAAGCAGATCATGAAAAGTATTTCAAAGTAATTTGAACCAGGTCTGACCTGAATATGCCTCAGCTCCTACCAATTAACTTCCTGCAGGGGCTTTCTGTCACAAGGTCAAATCCCCTGGTACATTGTAATTAACAGCAATACAACTGAGGCCAAGCTATAATTTAGAAAAAGCAAATATGTAATATGTTTTAAATGAAGGGAGGACAGAAATTATAATAGATTTTCCCAACCAAAAAAAAAATCACATTAGCAATAAAAAGAATGACAAAACTTCAAGCGACAACACCTTAAAATGAAACAACTCCATGCATGTATTCATTTTGTATTCACTTGCTGATTACTATTATTTACCTCAAACTTTATACAATATATCCAAAGATATGTACATGCAGGAAGTCAGTTTGCATGAGTGTGAACCAGCCTGACTATTCTGGTCTGTGCTGACTCTAACATTTGCTTAAATAACTTGTAGGCTCAGCTATGCCAGGGATAAAATCAAACTCTGCTGTGGCGACTACTGGCAACTCGCTATGTCTTCTTTCAAACTACAAAACAAATCCTACTTCCAAAATGAAAAACTAAGTCATGAAGTGGAGTGTAGTTTTTGTCCCCTTCACTGTCAGCACTTACTTCTCTGCATCAAACACAGCTAATGGCTTTGAAGATGCTTTAGACATGGTTGTAAGCTTAATGCATTTGCCCCATGTTACAGCAAGGTGCTGGCTTTCAATTCCTGAGCAGATGCATTTACCAAAAATACAAGGAATCCTGAAACATGTGCTTACCAGGAACCTTTACAAGCTTTTAAAGCAGTTGTTTCTGAAGAACAAAGTGGATAAAAATCACCCATTCAGATCAAAAGTACCATTAAACTGGTAAAGCTGGAGCTTCAGGGATAACAAAGTGCTGTTGGTGAAAGAAACACTTGTTTTCATTTGTTGAACTGGTCCTTGAAAACTATTTAAAGTGTTAAAGCAACAGCAAATGGAAAAGTGTTAAAGGATTGCATATTTGCAACAGCCAGAGACTACTAGTCACTGTTTGACTGTAGCTTTTTCTTGACTCCTGCAAGCCATGGGCTTCAATAAATTATTTAATGGTAAAATCCTCAAGATTTCAGTACCTGATGATTTGGGAACATCCGTGGCTGCTAACGGAAAGTGTGTTTTAATAATACAGGTCCCAAGTTTGGTTGAAATGACAAATATATCAACCACTGGGGGCAGCAAACGTCTGAAAAGCAACATAAGTAGAGCAACTGGTGTACAGCACAGCCAAACAAACAGAGGGCTGAAACTCTATTATCCGCCACAGCAGATGAAATGTGGGCATGCACTGGCTTTTGTCCTCTGGATCATGTCTGGTACGTGTATGCATTATTTCCTGTGGATCCCTTGCAAGTTAAATCCTGTGCGGAAAAGGAGGACTCCACCAGTAACAATGAATACTACTATACAGAGGTATACATAGACTTCCATTTTCTGTTAGAAAAAGGTAGTGTTTGAGTTTGACATCCAAGAAGCAAACTCAAGTTTGTATGTAAAATTCACTTGACAGTTAAATGGAAACATATCTAGTGAGGCAGTCACTGTGCGCCTCCATTTTCCTTTCCCATCCAAGTTTTGTTTTGGTTCTAGCATAAGTCCATCTTTCATGTATTCTCTCTGCATGCTCAAAGGCCATTGTGAGTGAAATTGCCAGTCTGCACCCTAATTAACTAATGAAGTCAAAAGGGCTAAACCGCTGCCCCCATCCTCTTTCTGTGTTTGACCCTGAGGTGGCCCTGTATCTCACCAAGCTGATAATCACTGCGGAGCTACAGAATACTCTCTGGCATACTAATGGAAAAGCAACTAATATACCAAGCACAGCAGCAGTCAGCTTAGATCATGTAAACTATGTTAAGGCCTTGTTCCTTTTACAGAGATCCTTTCACAAGAATATTTCTACACTTCAGAGGAATAAATATAATGTCCTTTCAGATGACATTATATTTAGCTTTTAATGAATGATGACCTCACTTCACTTACAGTAGATCTGCTGTTTGCACGAATGGAGGAACTTTGAATGAATCCCAAATCCTGCCAGTGCATAGGTGCACACTGTATCAAACAAATTTGCAATTACTCAAATGATCACAATTGTGAAACAGTGAACTTGAAGCCTTTGGGCCCCTTGAGGGTCTGGGGCCGCTTTGCCCAGGTGATAATCCAGCCTTGCTCATAACCAAAAGACTAGTCAATATTATGGACCTAACATTTGTTTTCATTACATTGTATATTTGATGTGAATTCCTTAAAGCTGCATTCATTGATGTCTTGGCCATGGGGCAGAATTCCACAAAATGAAAACAATTGCCATTGGTTTCTGTCCACCTCACAAATGTAGGTCCAATATTCACTCTCCTTTTAGCTCTAAACAAGAAAAACTATGAGCTTAAAAAGGCTAAAAAGCTCCTTAAAGCTGAGGGGAACTGCAGACGTATGTGTCTCAGTGGGCTTACTATGAGTGACACATTGCACATAGTCAACTGATTCTTTGTTAATATAAAAAATATTGATTAGTAGAGCTGTAATAGCTTAACATTATATATGATAACCTTAGTGTCCTCCATATGAGCAGAGGAGAGAAATGATCATCCAAAACAGATTTAATTTAAAACTCTGTCCTTACTGACTCACACAAAGCTTTCGACTAAAAGCCTTCCTAGCACGCTGAGTGTCTGAGGAGCTGCCGTTGTGTTATCCTTCATGGGCCAGCAGCCTCATCTGAATTGTTGACAGTGGCTAAATGACCCGAGAGGCATTTTTGGCAGCGAGTGGTTTAGATAAACTTGCTGAAATGAAGCCAGTCAGAGCTTCCCCTCCAGACACCTCAGAGAGCCCCTTGGCTGCAGGGTCGAATGGTTATCAGCATCTACTCTTCCAAAATACCATTCTCCAGATACATGTCACACTTAGGCTATAGGTTTGCACAAGAAATGGATAATAGATAATGTACACATCTGGGTTCCCCTTCTAACAGCAATCTTAAAACCAGATGTGGGAGATGTGACATTATGAAAACCATTCAAGTAGATCTGGCACAACCAAATTTGGGAGAATCCGAGATTTCAGTCTCTAAGAAAAACTTTCATCCAAGAAAATCAGCACCTTTCAAAAGCTGACCCCATCATACAGCTGAACCAAATAAAGCCTAGTAAACACTAAGGTAGTGACCTGTACAAAACCTCATCACACTGACAAAATTAATTCTGTCACTCTGCCAGGGGAGGACAGTGTATGCCACAGATCATGAAAGGTGGAAGGGGAAAAATGAATCAGGTTGATTTTGTGTTTTTCAGAGAAGGGGAGCTGACCTGACCTCTGTTAGAGATTTTACCATTATCAATCTAACACATTCATGAAGTGGATGGCCTTCTGTTATGAGGGTCTGCCCTGTTGGGTCGATGACTTCCTTTTTAATTTTGTATCTTTGCTGCCTGATAATGGGCCATGCAGGGCAAGAGACATTTGTGTTGGGTGATGATTAGGTCAGTATTAATGGTGCTGTGTGGCGTAATAGGAGGGATAACAGAGACAGAGGGTCTCAGAGAAGAAAAGAAAAAAACTTGCTATGTTGCTATGGATATATGCTTGTTTTAAATGCTAACAACTCCGGTATATCCATGAACATATCCAACAAAACCCTACAGATTTTTGCATATCTTATCAAACTTGATCAAATGACATAGTTTGGTTCCCTCATCTCTGATTCGTTCAGCGATTCAAATAGATCTGGCATTGTGCTCACTGACTGCTGTTTCCCTGGTTGGAGAAACAATCGGCCAATCAGAGCTTTGTAGGCGGGATTAAGAATGGGGAAGTCATCTTCCTGCAAAGCTCTACAGGTTGTTGTAAGTTGACTTACATAACAACTCTTAAAATGTTGGAATGTAATATGTCTTCTATTGTCATGACAAACATTAAGTTAATTGCTCCTAGCAACCGCTGCCGCAGCTTCTGTGTTGACCGAAAATGACGTCAGTGAGACAGATACAGTACATCACTGGCTACTGGTTGGTTAGCGAAACAAAAAAGGACCAATTGCAAGAAAATCTGAACCCTTCCACTTTACGACACAAATAGAGTCTCCTTTACAGCACAAAACAGGAGAAAGGCGCTGTTGTTCCAGTAAAACTGTTTATACTTCCTGTTTCCTAATTGGAATGCAGATAACGGCTATTTTAGCTGTTATTCCTCTTCTTAATCTTTAAAACAGACATGCCCAGAGCAAGATCAGACAGGAGGGGGAGAACAAGTAGCAATGTTTTCTTGGCAACATGAAGCAATGTGGTTCATAGGAAGTGATCTTAATTTAGAGAAACACTAGCAATAACAATGCCCCTGGTGTGAGAAATAGTCTCTGCCATGTTCTCATTTGTTACGGGTAATTATACAGAGGTATTGCAATTAATTTGACAATGATATATGGGTGTTTAAATATGCTAAACATAGCACTTTTAAAGCAAACTGGGGGTGACTTGCATATGTGTGTATGAAATAGTTTAACATGTGGTGGAGGAGGGAGGATAAGATGTGGTGTGTGTCCAAGGTACAGACACCTCTGCCTATAGAGCCCACTGAATCAAACTGAGCTTGCAGTGAGGATT
The DNA here is from genome assembly GCA_008360985.2 of Macquaria ambigua. Taxonomy (NCBI): domain Eukaryota; kingdom Metazoa; phylum Chordata; class Actinopteri; order Centrarchiformes; family Percichthyidae; genus Macquaria; species Macquaria ambigua. The sequence continues at coordinate 14,244 of VMKM01001319.1, read as the reverse complement.
GGATATGGCAGGATCCATGAACAGAGGCTAACCTTAAATCCAATTGAATCTTTTGCAATCGCTTTACAGCCTCTGGCCAGTTCTGTGCTTATTCCTCACACCATCCCTCACAGGACCAGAAACACTTCCTTCTCTCAGTAAGCACTTTCATCCCCACACAGACGTAAACGCATACCAAAGAAACTCTCATTCACATACCAGTGGATGATACAGGCTAATAAGGAGCCAGAGTAGATATTAAGAAACAGAAACCATAACTGCTGGGATGTGGTTTTGGATTTATAATTGATGGGGATTCTACACTGGCTGCTTGAGATAGAATAAAACTCTTTTACATAATTGAGAGTGGCTTGTTAATTCATTCCTCTTGAGCCGTCCCATTTGACCATGCACTGCTTGCTGTGATGGAAGCTTCAGCTGACAGCTCTTCAACAAACAAAAGGACATTCATCTGTAAGCGTTTACACACGTCACCAGGGTATATCTGAGAGTCGGCTACTTTCTCGTAACCTTTCCTGTCTATCCTTTGCTGTCTATCACCCGTCAGAGTGATGATACAGATCCCCTGAAAGACGACTTGTTCTTGCAATGGAGACACTGTCTATCACTTACACACAGCTGCAACTTGGATCTCCTTCAGCTGCAATAGGGGGACCTTAATCCAGCTCTCAACTTCGGCTGAGCTCCCACAGCGCATTTGTAATCTCAATTAAAGACAACAGCCACAGACCACCATGTGAGACAGTGGAGAGTGTTTGCTCCTGCATACAGATTCAGTAACTAGAAGCTAGAAATGAGGCATTAAGAACATAAGTGACTGGATTAATTTTAGACTTTGCTGGCCACTACTATAATTAAAGACAACATTAATATTACATCAACAATCAATTTTTATTTTAGAAAATTGGTGTTTGGATGTGTATGACGCAAATGTGACTTGTGGGATTAGAGATAATTTTCTCACAGTTGAAAGCAAATAGTGACAACAGGCATAGAGTGAAGGTGCACAATCAGTTCTCAAAAGAATAGTATGTAACATGTGTAACATATAGAGCCGAGTTTGGTGAGAGGTATTCAGTCATCCATTTGGTATTGCAGAGAAATTACAAAGCACCCTTTAAAATATTTTAAAAGAAAGTAGCACACAGCCACGAGTACAGATCTCATTGCTACTCTAAAATATGTCTTCAAGTGCCACTTTCCACAGAACACCATACAACATCACATGATCATAATGCTTCAGTATAGTGTCCATACTGACAATGCACCATTCACCACTTTGAAAAGTGTATCCCTCATTGACGCAGTTCAAAGGTTTTGAACTAGCCTGCAGAATACAGTAGTATGATGAACTTAAGCTTGTTACGCCAATGACAACTGAAGTGAATGGAACTGTATCAAGAGCATTAGCACCATGTCAACTTCATTAGCCATGCCGCTGTACTTAACTTTTGTGTAATCAGTGTGGCCGCAGCACTTTATTCTCATCACTATTATCCAAAGAGATTCTCCCGGAATGCCACTGCCTTAAAATAAACTCGCACTGACGACATAGGAGGAGAAGTGGAATATGTGTTCACCATGAAATATATGCTAACTAATTTATGTCAGTGCTTAAAGCACATTAGGCGCATACTTCCTAGTTCTCACCCCCACCCCACCCCACCCCCGAATCATTCCACCCTCCCTATCACCCAATAAATTTGTCTGGTTTAAACATGCTCATGAACATTAGAAATGCATAACTCCTACAGTTGGCTGCAGAATCTGGTGTTTGAACTTCAGTGGAGGCCTGCAGGGCATTAAACTCAGCTTATAAAAAGGCTGGAAGGGAGGACACACAGAACACATGGTTTGTCTGGGTGTCTGGTGAGGAAAACGTGTGATCTGCAAGTTATCTGGCAAGTCTGAGATATGGAGGGAGAGGGAGTCAGTGTGAATCCCCATATTCAATCTAAAGAGATTTTGTTCCTGACAGATTCCATTTTAATTGGATTTCTCTGTCCAATTCTTTCTGTAAATCTTCTTCAAAAGGACACCTGATCTGACACTTGTCATCGTCAACAAAGGCCAGAGAACCATCCATTAAATAGTTGATAGCTCTCGCCTTTGCTCAGAATGCAGTTTCCTGAGGCTTGGTCATATTCTAATGCATTTCTTTTTTTTTTTTTTTTGCCCTTTTCATTCTGATGATAGTAGCACTTCCCAGTATGTTCTCAAATATAAATTAGACATGCAGACATGTTTGAGTTAATTTACTAATCTAGTCTTCTAATTAATCTACCTTTTCAAGTATTAGTCCAGTATTATTTCCATTACTGTCATAACAGATCTGATTCATGTGCCTCCGAGCCAGGATATGAAACTGTGTGCAGTGTCCCCATACAGTTTAGCAATCTGTCAAGGAGGCTTTAGGGTTGGACAGATTGACGCCACATTAATCAGTACCTTGATACACAAACGCTACTCAGTTTCCATCAATGCGTATTTTAAAGAATGAGTCAGAAAAGTTGTATATGAAAGTTCTTGCAGGCATAAACAGCAGCACTTTCTGCATGTAAATAGTGCATTCCATCCCATTTCTGAGCAGATTTGTCCAAAATGAACAAGATACCACTATCACTGGGAAGAGTACTCACATCATGATGCATGATGTCTTTGTGATCAAAACAGAGTAAAAGTTATGACTCTCAGAAGATGGGGCACAATTTTGTGATGCAAATTGCATCAATAATCTTCAAAGGGCTAAGTAGCTCTGTAAGATGATGGCCAATTTTGTGATAAAGTTGGTATGACAGCTAACACTCACAACCCGTTAATACCAGTGTTTAGTTTCAAAATTGTAGCTTCACTGAACCCTAAAAACTCACCAGTGAGTGAAAGTATGAATGGATATTTGTCAATTTAAATGTAATAAACTGATTTTATCATAGTGCCCAACAGCACACCAGGTTTGAAGATGTCAGCGAGGTGAGCTAGGTCAGTGGACATTTTATGAACAAAGAAAAAAAGACATAAGCAACTGCCTGCACCCTCTTTCTGAAACAGAGAGCCTTCTCTGGAGCTAGATGCATCACATCAGTAAAATGAGTGATGTGATGCATTATTCCCTCACCTGAGTTAATTACTGTGTTTAGTATTAATTGCTCCATTCTGCAGTCAAAGGCCACAGCAGTGGCAGTGAATGCTCTACACCTGTTGCTGAAGGTAATAATTAGAGACAATGGATGAATAATAACAGTTATTAACAAAATGTGAATATCTACTTAGTATGCGCAATGCATACATAGCAGATGGACTGATTTCTGTTCCAAATAAACAATGAAGGAAGATAGAGATGTTTCATTTAAAACAGTAGTACAACAGTTTTGACTATTTCAGCAAACATTTTGATGACAGGGTGACCTGCACCAATGGCTCAATATTCCCGAGCTGAATAACATCAAGAAGGGTTGCAGTCATTGAAGGAGCCATATGAGGAGCACAACAACAACAACAACAACAAAAGCAGCAGGTTGACAAAGTCATCTTTCATAAGACAACATGTGACTGTGACCCTGACTGGGGGCATTAACATGATCCACTGTCGTGTCATATATAAGACCCCCACCTGCCCTTTGGACTGTATGTTACAGTGAACACAATGACTCAAATGAAAACATGCATATCAATGAGCAGGGTCAACCTCAGCATTACCTTTAGTGTATTCGTACTGACAGTAGAATTGGACTCAGGCCTTAATTCACTCTCTACTGGCAATACAAGTGTGTCTGTGTGTATTTTCTATGGAAGCTATTCCATGTAGCACAATGCAGCTGTTTTGAAACAGGGGATCAAGGGAATTTTTTGCTAATTTGCTGAAAGGCACAGAGATAAAGTCATTGTGAGTCTGGATAACAGTGGGCGGTGATAGGAATATCAAAGATTATTGCTGTAAAGTGAGGTGAAGCAGAGAAGCATGACATTCATCTCATTGTTTAAAAGAAAAAATAAAACCTGCGTGTGAAGCAACACCTGAACTCTTATTTCCTAGGATTCAATAAAGACACACAGAATGAGGAATACAGGCTCAACAGTGTTGAGCCGGAGACAAAACAAGCAGACGGGGGGGGGGGATTTGTAGACAGCAAATGAAATCAGATTCTTGCACCACCTTTCTATCCCTCCCATCTCATTTTCGCTGCAAGTATCCCGTAGTGAAATTTGTCCAAAATCCGCAATCTGTCAGTGGATGGTGTCATCCTAATGACACACTTGGCATACTGATGACTCCCATCTGCATCCCCCTGCATCCAACAGAGTGAATGTGTCGCTAACACATACATTATTTAACCTTCTGAATGGGGCGAAGGAGATTGGTAAAAATAACATGTCTCTGTGGTCCAGCTGGATGCTGAGACACTCTATTATAGCATTTTCACCCCTCAGATTGTTAAATAATGTATGTACATAAGGCAGCAGGGAGGGAGGACAGAGCTAGTGCCAAGAAGGAGAACAGAGAAAAGAGTAAGATAGGAATAGACAGAGAGGGAAGAGGAAAAGAATTGGTGACTGCAGCCCACTGGTGCTGGTGTGAAAAGAAAAGTGAACAAAAAAAATCTTGCCCTTGAAAAATGAGGACAAGCAGCCAGAACTAGGCTGACTCTAGTTCCCAAGTGAAAAAGTATATATGGTTATATAGGGATGGCTCATCATATGGATTTTTTTCAACCATGTTTTGCCGCTGAGTATCATTATTATCTGCTTTTGTCAAATAGACAAGACTGGACCATGCAAGCACAGCGAGGTGAGACTTCATCAATTACTCTGACTGTCGAGGCCTTTTCGGGGCGCAAGAGAGAATGATCTTATTCCATTCTCAATGTCTCTGGAGATTCTCAGTCATCTAGGTGTGTTGGATGGGAGCTGTTACCTAACCCTAACCCTAAATATAAGTCCAATTGACTACCATTACCATAAGCCTTTCTTAAAAAAGAGGTGCCTGTATTGCTGACAGTGTTCTTATGTGCTACTGCAGTCCAATATCTTAGGAATTACGTTCACATTGGAGATTCTGCAAATCACAGTTCACGTCCAGTGCCAATGTTAATTGCCATCTCAGGAAGTAGTTTGTCCTTTATGTAGAAAGTAAAAGTGTGGAGGTCGGGGTGGTGAATAGACATCTAAAGTAGTGCATCCAGTTTTCTTTCATAGACCTTTCCACCATCGTTACCCAACCTTAATCTGAGTGTTTGTGAAAGTTACGAAGGTAACTATGGTTCTGTGAATTCCTGGATGACTGCCAGTGGCAGTAAACAAAGTGGATATGTCTCCTCGCGCTCCGCGCAGGTCGAGATTCTTCTCGCCCAAACAAAGGTTCTGAGTGACCGGCATGACTGGCAGTCATCCAGGTATTCACAGAACCATAGTTACCTTCGTAACTTCCGTTCTGTTTCATTCCTTCCTGACTGCCAGTGGCAGTAAACAAAGTGGATGACTCATACCAGCAGTGTCACGAGGAAACAGACACCCACCTACTGGTCAACTGCAGCTGCTAATGGAAGAATAGCGGCTGCTAGTGTGGATCCAGAAGCAATGTTAAGGTGATAAAACCTTGAGAAGGTGCAAGGTGCTGTCCAGGATGCTGCCGCACAGACCTCCGACAGTGGCACCCCACGCATTGCCGCCCAGGATGTGGCCATCCCCCTGGTAGAATGACATATCACATCTGAGGGGGCAGCCTGTTTAATTGTCTCCACAACCCAGTGGGAGAGCCTCTGTTTAGAAAGTGCCCGTCCCTTGTTTTTCCCGCTGTAGCAGACAAACAACTGCTCCGAGCGCCTAAAGCTCTGCGTTGCTGCAATATACAGCTGCAACGCCCGAACTGGACACAACAAATTGGCCCTTTCCTCCACCTCAGATCCAAATGGGGGAGAATGGTATGCCTCCAGCTCTATGGCCTGATTAACATGACTGGGGGACAAGACCTTTGGTAGGAAGGATATATTTGGCCACACTGTTACCCCAGAACCGTCCGCCTTCCACCGAAGGCACAACGGACTGATCGAAAGTGCCTGGAGCTCACTCACATGCTTGGCCGTCGTGATTGCCAGAAGAAAGGCTGTTTTCATCGACATATTTCTAGGGTCACCCCTGCCATGGGTTCAAAGGGTGACTCACTCAGGGCTTGTAGGACCAGTGGCAGGTCCCATTCTGCTGCACGTTTTACCCTGGGGGGGCGCAGACTTCTGGCACCCCGCAGAAACTGTGTCACCCAGTAGTGCGCCCCAACTGACCTTCCATCAATGTGCCCATGGTATACAGATATAGCTGCCACATGAACCTTTAAGGTTGAAGCAGCCCGGCCGGCTTCGAAAAGATACTGCAAATACCGCAGTATATCCCGCAAAGGGCAGGAGACTGGGTCTAACCCCCTGTCCCTGCACCATGACGAAAACACAGCCCAACAGTTTCTATACACCACCCTTGTAGAAGGAGCTCTTGCACTCTGTAAGGTCTCACAAATTGAGGGATCAAGGTCAATTAGGAGTGGCCGATCCCCCTCAATGGCCATACCCAGAGCTGAAGGCGGCTCTGAGATGGATGCCAAACCCTCCCGTCCAGCTGGGACAAGAGGTCCATCCTTACTGGAAGCTGTCAAGGATCCCCATCCAACAGGCTGACAAGTGCGGAGAACCATATCCTCGATGGCCACCTGCGGGCCACCAGGAGGACTCTGTGATGCGACAATCTTACCCTGTGAAGCGTGAGTGCTATAAGGGGGATCGGAGGGAATGCAGAAGACCGCTCGGCCAGGTATTGGCGAGAGCATCCATCCCAAGTGGGGCACTGGTCTCTGCCAAGGAGAACCACAGAGGACAATGGGTGGTACCCTCTGAGGCAAACAGGTCTACCTGGGCTTCCCCATACCGATCCCAAATTATTTGCACTACTTGAGGGTGCAGTCTCCATTCCCCCGGGGGCAGCCTCTGGCGTGAGAGGTAATCTGCCACCCTGTTTGCCCTGCCTGGAAGGTGCATCGCCCTCAAGGAGGCCAATTGTGGATGAGCCCATTTCCACAGCCTCTGGGCTTCCCTTAGGGACTTCAGTGACCTGGTCCCTCCTTGATGGTTGATATGAAACACAGCTGAGGTGTTGTCTGTCCGAATAAGCACGTGCTTGTCCTTGAGAAAAGGCAAGAAGTGCTTCAGCGCCAAGTAGACCGTCCGCAGTTCTAGGATGTTGATGTGCTGTCCTTCCCACTGAGGGCTCCATAGCCCCTGGACTGACCTTTTTTGCCACACCGCCCCCCAACCATGAGGTGAGGCATCTGTTGTCACCACCTCTCGCCTCGCTGGGAATGAGCCGAGAGGGACACCATACAGCAGAAATGTGTGGTCCCTCCACCGACGAAGATGAACCAGGGACTCATGAGTCACTCTGATCTTGACCCACGTGTGTAAACGTGGGTCCATGTGGAGACTGTTGTACCATCTCTGCAGGGGACGTAGATGCAGCAGCCCTAAGGGTGTGATCGCCGAGGCTGCCGTCAGCATCCCCAGTAGCCTGAGCCATGTCTGGACCGTCAGACTTGCCCCAAGATGGAAAGACTGTAGCAGGCACTGAATCCTCTCTACCCGCTCCACAGTCGGGCGAGCCCGCATTAGGACTGAATCCAGAGATAGGCCGATAAAGGTGGTGTGCTGTGTTGGATGCAGCAAGCTCTTTTCCCAATTCACAGATATGCCCAGTGCCTTGATATGAGCGAGGACCCTGGATGTTGCCTGCTCTGCCTCCCGGAACGAGGGGGCGCAAACAAGCCAGTCGTCGAGGTAAGGGAGAATCTTTATTCCCCTCAGACCTAGTGATGTTAGGGCTGCCCTCATGCATCTGGTGAAAATGCGAGGAGCCAGGGACAGGCCGAACGGGAGGACGGCAAACTGATATGCCCGACCTTGGAAGGCAAAGCGAAGGAACTTTCTGTGCTCTGGATGAATAGGAACATGAAAGTAGGCATCCTTGAGATCTATGGAGGTGAACCACTCTCCTGGATTGATAGTCTGAAGGACGTCGTTTGTATGAAGCATCCGAAATGGGAGGATTTTCAGATACAGATTTAATCTCCTCAGGTCTAGTATAGGCCTGAAAGGGTTGTCCTTCTTTGGTATGAGAAAATATGCTGAGTAAAACCCCTCGCTCTGTGTGTGTGGGTCTACTACTGTAATGGCCTTTTTGTCCAGGAGTGTGGTTATTTCCTGTGACAAAAACTGGGCCTTCACTGGGTCTGTGACCGAGGTCACCTTGACCCCTGAGGGTGGTGGGGGCTGGCGGCGGAACTGCAACCTGTAACCCTGAGACATTGTGTTCAAAACCCAAGCATCTTGGGAACGCCAACTGCCTGCAGCAACCTAGCTATGTTGCCAGGGCTGTGGTGCTGGGTTTAGGTGCTGTGAGCGCCGTGGGTCCCGTGCACCCCGTTTCCTGGAGTGCTGGGCCAGGACTCCCATGCTCCTACCCCGATGACCCCAGACTTCCGAAGCCTGGCTCGATTGCCTCCTGCGTTCCAACGCTTTTTCAGCCTCTGGCCCAAACAACTGGCCGGGCACAACCGGGAGCTTTCGCAGGGTTTGCCTATAGTCATCCGACATAGGTGCCTGTGTGAGCCACACCTGACGTCGTGTCACGACTAGGGTGGACATCAACCGACCAAGTTCTCTGGTCATCAGCCTAAAGGCATGAAGTGCTGCATCATTTGTATCAGCCAACTCTCTCCCTTGGAGTTTCCGATACGAGCCATACGGGCCGCATCATAAGCCCTCGAGAGAAGGCTGTCAGTTACCCGGCACTGTCCTGCTAGAGCGCGAGGAGACATATCCACTTTGTTTACTGCCACTGGCAGTCAGGAAGGAATGAAACAGAACCAGTTCAGTTGCTATAACCACGATCTTTCCCTTACCTTAACAATAACTTAGTTTCCATGTGCAGATATTGTAGAAAAAAAGAAAATGGATACATTGAACTGCATGTTACAAAACACTGTCACTGAACATAATCCAGGGTTTTGCAGAATCATCAATAACAATAACAATACTTAGTCTGGCAAAAGGTTTGAATACTGAAAGATAACTCCACTAATTTAAATTGGGAAATGCATCTTGAAGGAAACCTAATGCTGCTCGGATTTTTTTCTTCTTCTATTTTTTACCAACATTTAATTAAAAGTACTTGAAACTGTTACTGTCAACATTTTTCATTTGTTTTCCCTACTCTGGTTACTAAACCATGGTTAACATTTTTATGGTTATGTTTAGGCAACTCAAAGCACCTGGTTAAGGTTAGGGAAGGATCCCTTTCTTGGTTAAAAACAAAACAAAAAAAACACATAGAAGCGTTTTCTGATCTGACGCCATTATCAGCAGGATGACATCATTTTGCCTGTGCCTTCCCATACTGTTACAAATAATTTGTAATCTGTACGGGAATAAAACACATAGAAAAATAAATCAGATTTATAATGTGACAAAGCTCTGGTTAAGGTTTGGTTAGGTTTTTTTTCCTTTTTCTTTTTTGCATACATACATCATCATCATTATACATTGACTGTCGGGAAACGAACAGCGGCCTCCCATGTTAAGGTCCGACCTTTTGGTCCTTTCCTTTTGTCGCTCTACATTAACATAACCTGACTTCCCCCTTTGCTCCCATCATAATTACTATGGCCGCTAGACGGCTTTGTCACTTGAAGGTAAACATATGTTGTTTTCTTCTTGAGAGGACAGTCTCTAATCAAGAAATATTAGTACATCATGTATTATAAAACATGATAACACTACAAACGTGGCATACCAGATAGCCTGGGACACCAATCTTGGTGTCAAATAATATATGCATAAACATACATACCTACAAGCATAGACACAGTCTACAGCCAACATCTTAGAATGCAGCAGGTGAAGCCCTGAAGCAACATTTTAAATAGGAGTGCCATCCTTTGCCCCTGAAGCCAACTGTTCTGCTGCTACTGCCTGGCTCATCTCCTCAATCTGCTGTTTGCAGCCTAGAGTGCCAACCCTGGCTGTCTCCCCTGACCAGTGTTATCAACAAAGCAGCAAGCAACACACTATCTGGCTGCTCATCCTTGTGGGGAGATTCCGATAACTGTAACAGTTAGTATGCAGCATGCCTTCAGGGGATAGCTAGACCTTTTGAAATTCATTTGACTATTTTTAATTACTGTATTCTCTAGCATTCTCAGCAACACACCAATGCAGAGATTCTTAAATGTAGATCATTGTTGTGAAAAGAAAGGATATATTCTCATATGTTTATACTAGGTATAAATGCCAATACAACGATGATGTACAAGGACCTAAAATTCCCTGACTTTTTAATACCCTTTCATTAGTAAGCCAGAGAGCTTCCATGGCCTAGAACTATTCCTTCTTCCTGGTTTGTTAATGTTGTTTTTCAGCTCAGATAATTTCTAAAGGGGTAAACAGTTTGGCTTCCACTCCAGCTGGCCTGAAAATCACCATCTACTGCACTATCTGTGAGAAACAACTGCTATTGCCCTGTCCTGTGAAGTCATGTAGGAAACTTGTAAAAAATACAAACGTACGGATGAATACACAGTACATGTACATTCTGCATTGGTCAACTTGTCTTGTAAGCCATATTTTAATGATCTTCAGAATAAGTGGTATTAGAAGAACCCAATAACTCTGTAATTTCATGATAATACTGCAAACAGCTAGAGAGGCTAAATATCTGCATACTGTGAGCAGCAAAATGATGGATAATTCAGGTTTGAGAGTTCAGAGCTTAGAGCTTAGAGTTCAGCTCTGTTCAAAGCAAAGGATTTAAAAAATGAATTTAATTTGTCTTCTGACAATTGCTGCTTGTAGCAACTAAAGCATGATACAACTTTTTTATGCTCATGTTTAGGTACTCACAGCGCTTGGTTAAGGTTAGGGAAAGATCATGGTCTTGGTTAATATTGAAAAACTTGACAGTAACTTAAAGCATGAGACATGTAGCCAAAACCACAATCTTTCCCTAACCTCAACCAAAGTAATTCTGTTGACTCAAGATGTGAATCCCAGTGACTAGTGTTATTGGGAGAACAAATTTGGATTATATAAACGTTAAGTATTCCATTCTGAAGGTCATTGATTTGATGGGCAATCACAGAAAAAGCCTTTAAAAGCCACTGTGAATTTATTTTCTTGTTAATACTCTGTAAAGCAAGGTGGTCTGAAGTCCCAAGGTTCAGTTTAATTGGATATCAACTAGAATTAATTTGCTCCAATCCAATCCAAGGATCATTTGTCATGTTATGGTAAATAGGACTAAATCTTGCACAGGGGTTTTTACAAAAACACAGTATTGGCTTTGCTATAAAAACATTATTTTAAATCTATTTAAATGTAGGGATCTAAGTAATCTAAGCATATTATATCAACTGATCCAATGCATTTGGACTGGTTTGCATTTGATTTTGGTTTCTTTTTTGAGATTCTCGTCACAGGAGGGTAAAACAGAAGGCACTGGAGAAGCAAAATAAAGCATGTTGTGCTCTTGATTAATATTAATTGGCTTGCTGACAAAACACAAAATGGCATATTGATGTCCATGTGAAGAAACCCTTGTATATGGAGTAACAGTAAGGAAATGAGAATGAGAAGAAAGGTGCAGATCATAGCTTGCATCAGATGTGACTCAAAGGAGCCTCCTTAGTGCTAAATAAAAAGGTTTCTAACAGCAAGAGACAAGTAAATACTTTAATTACTTCAATTCTGCACTACTTGCAAAAGACTTGCTAAAAATGTGAAGGTAAAGAAAAGCAGTCAGAAACAAAAGAAACAGTGTTTGGAACTCCTCAAATGCTTCCAATTTCTCATCCTGTGTGCAGCATACCTGTGGTTGGCTGTGGGTGGTGTTTCTGTATTTTCTTTGGGTTTATATTTGTGTGTATGTTTATGCACATGTGTTTGTACATGCTACACACTGTGTATGTGACTGTGTGTGTTTAGTTGAAGGATTTATATGTTGCTGAGCTGCTTTGCCTGCCGCAGTGGTGACCATTGCTTGGCCCTCAGCTTTGTCATGGTAAATAGACACCTTTGCTAGTGTGCTTTACCCGGAGTATCTATTGTCTTCCTCTGGCCGCATAAACAAAGGGAGGCTCCCATGGGTCCAGATGTACATAGTAAAAGCAGCCAAGATTTGAAAGGGGGGCTCTACATAAGCACAACCTGGAGCTCAATTTAGCCAGAGAGCATGTCATCCACATCTTGGTCCTTCTGCTCTCTTTGCCTTTGTTCTGTTTTGTAGACAACTACCCAGTAACAACAATTTCCCAACACCAGAGTATATTTGTACATGGTGGTACAGAATGCAATAGGTCATGGATGTGAGGTAAAGCTCTTTTTTCCAGGATTTTATTGTTGTCAGGGCAGAGGAAATTCTGCAAAGGGTTAGGGTTACATGGATGAGAAGTCCTTAAAGTGCTCAGAATTTTTTCTCTAGCACTACCCACAGGACAAACATGGTTTGCTCAAATAATGGTAAGAATAACAAACTACTCCTTATCTTTAAAAAACAAAATAGGTCACTTGTGTCTGCCAAACTGACAGGTGTGAGCGTTTTGTGATCTGCCACCTCTGTGGATGAGGGTTTGGTATAGTTTAGGCAACTAAAATTACTTGGTTAGGGAAATATTGATATCAACAATCTATCAGCACCTCAGTAATGTGGATGTCTGTGTGCGGTTTTATTTTTGTTTTAAGGGGAGATTGTGCACTCAAATGGAACACTTCTGCTCAAACCACAGTTTTCCTTGCTCCCTCTATCAGGGAGCACAGAGGTCCACTGTCTACTTTACTGATAACGACATATCCCATAGTAAAACTGAAGTCTCATCTTTATGGAGAAAAATCTGAATGTGTAGCTCACCCTTTTAGCAGACCAATGCACAAGTTACAAAGTAACAGTTTTTCATCCTGAGAAGAAACAAGAGTGCTAATTGCTTTCCTCCGTTTTAGCTTCAGTTTCTAGCAGCTCCCTCTTCACGGAGGGTAGCTAAATTTACACCAGTTCTCTGCTTATGTGGAGTGCGTCCCAATTCCCAAAGCCATTTATTTTGACTGCGTCCGCTGTCAGGAATTAATCTGCGTTATAGTGGTTTCTATGGCAACCCCTACACCAATCATGTATGTATGCACATGAAACAAAAGGGGAAATGAATTTTTGTGCTCTTAAAATGGTTACTCCCTCCAGACATGAACATGCCCTGCCATATACACCAACTTTTGACAGGGTTTACATTTCAAAGAGACGGAATGAGAAGAAACTTAAAACCATCAAAACACACTTTGATAGACTTAAGCAGTTTGGTTTGTTATTTAGGAGGCTGACTTCTTTGTTGCATGGTTTTCTTTGGTCTTGTCCCCAAAAAACCTTGGTGCCCGGTCCAGTTTCCTCTTTGAATGGCATTAAAAAAAAAAAAAAAAAGCGTGGCTTCTGTTCATTTGCTTTAAGCTATTCTGGCTTGCAATAGCTGAAAGAGAAACATTATGAGGATGGATACAGAATGCATAAACCATGGTCGCTCTGACTTGTGGCTCTTCCAACAATAAAGCTAATCCATTTAAGGGGTCATAAATTCTCATAAACTCAAAATGAAGAGTTAGTGCTAATATGTGGTGAGTGCAAAAGCAGCTACGACGCCTCATGCATTTCTATGAGATTTTGAAATGGAGGGCTGGACTTTCCAAAGCATGGGGGAAAGAACACAAATAGTAGTAACACAAGACTTATTCTAGACTGAGTCAACAGTACAACAGATTGAGATTATTTTTATCCAAGTCAGCTCATATGACCAGGAAATGAATTCCATTCTGAATGTGTGGTCAAAGCAGTATTGCAAAAGACAAGCACGTCCCATTCCCACTAAGATGCCACTGACTGAATTATAGCCCTTAACTCACCCACTGTAGCAGGGGTGGTCCAGTTGATTGGGTAAAACATATCTTGAGATATTGTTACAACAAAGTCAGATGGGGCAAGAAACATAAGCAGAGAAAATAAAGGTGAACAGTAAAACTGAAAAACTGTCCAATGTAAACAAGCATCACTGTTTACAGACCGACTTCCTGGTTCAAATTTGACCTACTATATATATATATATATATATATATATATATATATATATATATATATACACACATATATATATGTATATATGTATGTATATGTATGTATATG